>CAUYPK010022745.1:0-86469 GCA_963574355.1 Loris lydekkerianus
AACCATTGATGTTTGTATCCCCATGACGGGTAAGACTGAAACTGCAAGAGCAGGCAACCTAAGACAGGGGCTATGTTTTTCCGCCATACAAAAAACAAAAGAGGGAATTGTTGGGCCCTGCCATGTGCCTGAGGCCTAGTGAAACTTCTCGAGCCTGACTAGAAGTAGATCCATCGAGCTACTTCCGCGTAGCAACGACTCAGCAAGGCCCGGCCTAAAACTGCCTCTACCTAGATACAGCCAATGTGGTACCATGCCATTGGCCTGACCCTGTCACTCACCTCTTCCCCCGCCTTCTTTCCCCGCCCCTTCTCCACAATAAAAAATAAATAAATAAAATAAAATAAAATAAAATAAAATAAAATAAAATAAAATAAAATAAAATAAAATAAAATAAAATGTGACAAATTTATATTTTAAACTGTCATCAAAAATAGTTAACATTTATTGAGTATACACTAAATTCAAGTATCATCTATATATAAGCACTATATATTCAGTATTTAATCTACTTATTATCTACTTATTATCTTATATATCATCATATATAAGCGCTATATATTCAGCATTTAATCTACTTAATTATTATCCCCACTTTAAGATGAGGGAATGGAGGCTTAGAGAGATTAATTTGCCTAAGGTCACAGAGTTAATAGCAGATCTTGGCTTGAGCTTTTTAACTATTATATTATTTTTCTTCTAATTTGAGTATGGCTTTATAAGTTCACTTTTCAAGACTCCTTACTCTGGTTATAGGCAGGTTTATATAGCTCTGACAGTCTGAGAAGCATCAGCTATTAGTATGACAGATACCCGTCCCAGGTGAGGAAGCAAGCACTTGTTTTCCTACCTTTGACCATCGTATTCCAACTAATTTTCTGAGCATCCTATCACACCCCCACCATACATACATGCAGCTGCCAGTGAACAACGGATGCCTCAATATAGACAGCACTGAGAAGCGAAAACTTTTCTGAGTCCCATTTTTACACACTGCCTGGAATTAGCCACTCATGATTCCCAGAAGGGAAATGTAATTAAGGTCTTATTAATAGTGGGCCTCTGAATTCAGCTCTGTGATTAAGAAATATTATCTGTTACTGGGATAAGCACTGGTTACAATTCAGGAAACTTCAATTCAAATTCTAAATTTGACCTTGAGCAGTTAATTTTTTAATTTCTTTATATAAAAAGATAGAAAATATCTATTTTAGATATTTTATCTATTTTACAGGGTTTTGTATACATACAAAGAGATGATTTGTGCAACAGTACTTTCAGAAGTTCAAAGTTACTAAAAAAATTCTTTAAAAAAATCTTACCTACTTAGTACAAGCAGAAGTAACTGACTAACTCAGCAAAATTTGCCTCACTTTCCTTTCCAATCCTTTGCATTTAGTGGAAGATTCTATCAGGTTTTTATTATGCTTTCTCCTCAGCCACTCTTCCTCTGTATTTCACACTTTTTTCTTCCTCGAGACTGAAGCTGCTCTTCCTCTGTACAGCCTAACCACCTCTTTGCTTTGCTTTCTCTCTTGCTAACACTTTTCTTCCCTTCCCCCGTCTTCTTCCTTCTTATCTACTGTCATCTACATTGTCCTAAATGTTGCTTAGCTTAACTCAATTCAAATAAATAGTTATGTAATGCCTATTACAGGCAAGACATATCAAATACAATAGTAAGAACTTAGCGTCCAACTATAAATATCATACCATTCTAGTAAGCCAACTGACTACCTCCAAGGCTGTTGTTTTCACGTAGGTGTTTGGTTATTCCTAGCTGGACCTGATGTCATCCGTTACATTTTAAAATCATTAGAGTACTTGTATACTACAATATTATGACTTCTCACTGCCAGGTGAAAGAAACTGAATTCCTATGATTATCTCACTTTCTCTGCAATGTTAAATATATTTGATTTCAAGATATAAATAAAGTTATTTTAAAAGGTGTTTTATATTTTTACTTAATTGAATAAAAATGAGCCAGTTTCTGCAATAACTGGCTTTAAATGCAAAGTTTTAAAAAGCCTGTACTTCAAAATTGCCCAAGTTGAAGATGTTAACCTCAGAGGAAGTTTCTTGGCATTTTTATTTCTGAAATTAATGAAAAAGTTGTGAAGATTTATGAAAAAGAACAAATAACAAATAAGTTTTCAAAGGAGATTTGATCCAGGTGAAGTTATTATAAACCAGGTCACAGGAAATACTATAGAGTTGAGCATGGTGCAAAGAAGTTGAGCTGGTAAAGAAAAAATAAATGATTAGGGAAATCACACCAGCAACCAGAGGAAAAAGCTCCAGAAGGTAGCAGTACATACTTTCCTTCACCCTACACTAGAGGTAGAAATTCTCCTCTCCCACTGGAGGCCTCTGCCTCATCTGTCCTGTGCCTCCTTCTACTTGTTGGTGTATGTGTATCTCTCTTTCATGTATCTTCAACCTCTCCACCTCTTTTCCCCTGAGTCTATATACATGCACAGATCTCTTCAATTTTAAAAGCAAAACTGTTAGGTCCTCTTGTACATCAATCCTGAAACTATGACTACTCAGTAACCCTAGAGCTGGAAATATTAATTATAGCAGGCTTCTAAATTTCACTTTCACTACTCCACCAAAACTGTTCTCCACAAGACCACTGAAGTTCACCTTATTTCCCAAATCAGGAAAATCTTTAGATCTTTTTTCCACTTAGACTTGCTGAAGAATTTGAATTGACTGTTGAATGCTCACTCTCTCCTGTGAATGTCTTTCCTGCTTCCCATAAATTATTCTCTCCCAATTACTCTTCTTCTCCATTTACTTTTCTTTGAGGTTCTTCTTCATCCACTCATACTTAAATGTGGATATTTTTTTTTTTGCCAGGATTCCACCCCCTAGGCCCACTTTTTATACTGGGCAGTTTTGTTTGTGAACATTCTTCAACTACAATATGGTCTGTGCTACTAAAGCCCAAACCATCATGTACCTATCTCAGAGCTAAAGACACAGACCTCTTTCTACAGAGCATCTTTATGTGAGTATCACATTGGCATCTCAAAATTTAACCCTTTCAAGATAAATCATGACCTTTTCTGCAAAGTCTACTATTCTCTCTTAATGCCTTTACTCAATCAATGGCATCACTGTTCATTCCATTATTCAAATATAAAACTTGGGAGCATCTTCAGTCACCTCCAAACTATTTGACACACTGTTATCTTGGATTGCTCTCTCCTTATCAGCTTTCATATGGAAATTACAATTGCCTCACAAATTAGTCTCTGCGCCTCTGTCCTCAACCCTCTTTAATCTATCTTTATGTTGATGCCAACTGAGTATCTAAAAGCACAAATCCAGTTATGTCATGCACCTTGTTTAAAACATTTGGGTTTCCCAAGACATGGAAGAAACTTATTATATTACTAAATAAAAGAAACCAATCTGAAAAAGCTTCATACTGTAGGATTACAACTATACAACATTCTGGAACAGCCAAAACCTTGAAGGCAAATTAGAGAATCTGTATAAAACTATAATTGTGGATGTATGTATTATACGTATGCCAAAACCCTCTGAATGTATAGCACCAAACACAAACCCTAATGTAAAGGATGGATCATAGGAGATAATGATACATCGATGTACATCTCTAAATTGCAACAAATGAACCCTGGTGGTATTGACAGCAGAGGAAGTTGCAAGGTATAGGTGAGAGAAACCTTGGAACCCTCTGTACTTTTTCTTTTTTGTTCTGTTTCCTGAAACAGTCTCAAGCTGTTGCCCTAGAGTGCTGTAGCATCATAGCTCACAGCAACCTCCAACTCATGAGTTCAAGCGATCCTCTTGCCTCAGTTTTTCCATTTTTAGTAGAGATGGTGTCCTGCTTTTGCTCAGGCTAGTCTTGATCTTGTGAGTCCAAGCAATCCATCGGCCTCAGCCTCCCACAGTGCTAGGATTACAGGTGTGAGCCACCACACCCGGCCTTGTACTTTCTACTTAATCTTGTTGTTAAACTAAAACTGTTCTAAAAATCAATTATAATTAAAATAATAAAATAAAATCTTTGGACTATGGTCCAAAATCCTTAATTTACTTCAGGCCTTTATAATATGACCCCCATTTTTGTCTATAGCCTTATATTCTATTACTTTCTAGCACCTACAGATCAATTGGTCCAAACTACTCTTCATTCCTTGAGGGCATGATTATCCATTCAAGATTTTATACTATTCCTTGCCAAAAATACCCTTTCTTTACTCACCTTTCAATTCAGCTCAGATTCAGTTCTCTATGGAGACTTTTCTAACTCTCCCAAGCTAAAGTGAGTATGGCTTCTATTGCTATTATAACCAGTACATACCTTTGTTAAGTATGTTTTTAATTGTTTATGTTTCATACTACTGATTTCCTTCAGGACAGCATAATATTTCACTATGTAAATATTTGGTGTAGACACTTCACCAAGTATTTGTGAGCAAGACAACAATTCCAATTTTTCAAGTATTCTATTAAGAATAGCACGGAGAAGTCATAAAATTATATTTCATACATCCAAATGTGACTCTAAATTTAAGTTAGCAAGCAGAAAGTTCTTGAAGAATAAATGTTAACTTAATCATTTAGACCTGAACAACAGCAACAGCATCCCAGGGCAACAGAAAAAGGTAATATATTAAAGTCCAGAATTCCTAACCCAGGGTACAGTTCCTAAGAGTTAAAACTCACAGTAATAGCTGGCTATACACAATGGTAAGGAAAGCTCAGAATTAGGGCTTTTTTTTTGGAAGGGGGGAGAGGAGACCCATGGCTTTTATCAGTTCTCAGAGGACCCCATGACTTCAAAATTGTTAAGAATCACTGATTAATACAGATGAAGTAGACACTCAGAGAGTATTTTAGTAGTTCTGAGGGAGAAAATTTAAATAAAATATTAAAAATACTGTACTATACATTTTACATGTATTAGATTTAAGTTGAACAAATGATCTAAAAATATTTATGTATCCACTATTTATCATTTATTTGATATCTCCAACTAAGTACAAATTAAGATACTTAAAATACCAAAGCCACAGAGGAAAGGCTCTCCTGGATCTAACAGCCACAGGAAAAAAATGAGCAACGGCAGATTTAAAAGCTGCACCTTCTCACAGCTGAGAATAAAAAAGTTAAACTCTCAGAGAAGCAAACATTTATAGTATATGAATAGGTTAAATTCATTAAAAAGAGAGTAAAACAATAGGCACACGAAACAAAATTAATACTATAATGGAAAACTTTTAAAATCCTCACTATGTTAACCCACTGATCCAACAGGTACAGACTTCTAAAATGGTTTCTTATGCTACTTTGTAGTCCCAACTGGAAACCTGCAAAATGAAAAGCTATCAACAGGTGAGGAGATTCAATTATATTCAGAAAAAAGTAAGTATTTACAGTCTAGATCTAGATATGAAAAATATACACTATATAAAATGAGAGTTTGACTTACAATAGTATATACAATATCCAGCCTTAAACCTCAGGAAAACAGCACAATCATTGTGCCTAACTGTAATGAACCGTTGTTCCAAATACAGGAACAACTCTGAACCAAAAGACTGCACCTGTTCCTGCCATACATATACAAGGCAAACGGGGGAAACCCACAACCACAACTGACCAAGTGTAGTTCCAGTCACCACGGGACTTCTAATAAGGGATGCTTTCAGGAAAGAGATTAAAGACATGATGGTATGAACTAACAGACTGAGGAAACCACGAGAAGACAGCTCTTATTTTTTCTTTTAAAGAAGACACTGTGAGATGAGGGCATATAGTACTAAACGGAAAATGCTTCTAATAGAAGAAATGCAAAAAAGAAATGTCTACTTTGTCCATGCAACTCCTGGATTACCAAGTGCTATGGCAGAGAAGTCACATACCTGGGCATACTGGGGCCACAGTGAATTTATAAGCTCTGATACCAACTAGGACTTAACTGCCCGGCAATATTTTTGTGTGTGCCCTTAGTTACAAAATGTAAAATTACTTCTGGGTCTATACAGAATTATTTCTAACTTTCTTCATTCTCCTAAAAATTCACCACTACCACTACACTCAGTACCCTCAGCAGAAAACCTCATATCCTATTTTGCAGAGAACACAAAAGACATTAGAATCAGAAATGAATTTCTTGCCATCAACTGTACAAACATCCCTGCATCTCCTCTCACCAGAATGGTGGAGGTGGTCCTCTCCTCTCATACTTCCAAATTCTTGTGCTTTAGACGCCTTTGTCTTCTCCCTGGCTTCCTCGGGGGTTTTACACCACTAAATATCCTCTTTCTCCTGGAATCTTCAGACTCTGCCTCCCTACTGTTTCCTCTTAATACTAAACAATGTCCCTCCCATCTAAAATAAAAAAATTCTCTCTCGAATCTGCAGTGTACCTCCAAGTGTCACTACTCCTTATTCTTTCTTCATCATGGATGGACCTTTTAAAAGAATTGGTTGTATCTACCATCTTCCACTTCCTTCCCAGTCACTTCTCAACCCAGAACACTCCTAGCCCATTACTCAGCTCACAGAATTCACTAATGGACTTTTCACTAAATCGGAAAAGATATGTGTACTCCTATGACTTCACCTTTCACCTATAGTGACATGAGATACCTTTCTTCCTCCTTTTCAAAATTCTTCCTTAGTCTTGGTTTCTATGATGCTATACTTTCCTACTTTTCTCTTTCGCTCAGACTTACCTCCTTTGTAGCCTGTCTTCCTCCTCACAACTTAAATGTTAAAGTTACAAGGTTCTGCATGAGACCCACTGCCTTCCTCCCTCAAGGCAACATCACTCAACCTTCTCTCTCTCTCTTTTAGAGATGGGAGCTTGCTATGTTGCCCAGACTGGACTTGAACTCCTGGGCACCAGTGATTCTCCTGCCTCAGCCTCCTGCATAGCCTGGACTACAAGTGTGTACCATTGTGCCCAGCTGTACCCCCTTCTCCTTTGAATAACAGACCCATTTAACCAGATGCTTGCTCAACATCTCCACTTGAATAGCATGTACTTCAATTCTAGCATGGCTAAAAAGCAAAACTCTTTACCAAATCCTATCAATCCCACCTTAAGATTTACATCCCTCAAATCAATCCAATTATCTTCCTCTTCATTGATTATACACTAGTTCAATGTATAATCACTATTCCCTACCCCTTATTTCAAAAGTCTTCTAAGTGCTTCTCTGCTTCTAGACTTATTCCTATTCCAGCCGTTATCTCCTCCGTAGAACCAAAGTGATATTGCTAAGATGTAAGCTGGCATCATAACTCTCCTGCTTATAAACTTAACTGCATCAGCAGCGCCCGTACCTTAGTCAACAGGGCACCAGCCACATACACCTAGGGTGGCGGGTTTGAACCCAGCTCAGATCTGCTAAGCAACAATGACAACTGCAACCAAAAAACTGGGCGTTGGGGTGGGCACCTGTTGTCCCAGCTACTTGGGAGGCTGAGGCAAGAGAATCGCTTAAGCCTAAGAGTTGGAGGTTGCTGTGAGCTGTGATGCCATGGCACTCTACCCAGGGTGACAGCTTGAGACTCTGTCTCCAAAAAAAGAAAAGAAAAAACAAAACAAAACAAAACAAAAACTTAACTGCATCATATTGTCTTTATAACCAAATTCATATATCCAGTTTATTAATCCAGCTTCACCCCTAATCACTCTATCACCTCAATTTCTAACATCGTGAATTTCTATTATTCCCACATGCTACGCTCTCTCTGCCTTTCAACCCTAGGCCTTTATATGTGCTATCATCAATCCAGAACATTCCCCTTCTCTTTCTCTCCATGCCTCTCTCATCAACTATTATATATACTTACGGCTTTGACTTATGCATTAGCTCCTCCAGGTGAAATGTATTTGGTATATGTCTATCTAGTACTCTGTACATACCCCATAAAATACTTCTTTCTCACTGCTTGTTTAGTTAGCTGTTCTCCCCAATAGATTGTCATCAGCAAGAGGGGAGGGATTTGTGCCTGTTGTATTCATTAGTGTATCCATAGCATCTAGCATAGCACCTGGCATGTACAAGACACTCAGTAAGTACTTGTTGACAGATGCAATATATAAACTATACGAACTAGGTTTACATGGGAAAATATACTCAAATCCTTATGAATAAATAAACTTAAAAGGTTACTACTACCACATAGCAAAAATACAAAGAAACATAAAGGTATGAAAGTTATTTCCTCAAGGCAAAAAATATATATATCCATTTGATTAGTTAAGTATAAGTGAGCACTATATAAGCAATTGTTTCTCATAAATATGCATGTCCAACTGATATTCATTTATAACTTATCCCCCTCTTGTTCTTGGGAGTTTTTTTGTTTGTTTGTTTAATGATTAACTGTTATTTTAAAACAGGATTAGCCTATTACAAAAAATGTCAATTAAATAAGTAAGGGTTCAAGGAACTAGAATGGCATACTAGCATATAATTACATATATGGTGGTCTAGTATTGACAACATGATAGCCCATTTTATAAAAAAACAATACTGTAACTAGCTTAGCAATCAGAGAGGCAAGAAAAAGTGCCATCTTCATTTTCCACTGCAAGATGAGAAAGGAATCTGCTATGGATTAACCTATAACCCCTCAAGTTCACCTGTTGAAGCCATAACCCCCAACATGATGGTATTTAGAGAGAGGGCCTTTGGGAGATAATCAGGTTTAGATGAGGTCATGAGAATAGGACCTTCGGGATGTGATTAGTGCCCATATAGGAAGACACACAGAGAGCTTACCCTTTCTTTATCTTTCCTCACCACATAAGGACATAGTGAGAAGGTAGCTGTTTACAAGCTAGGGAGACAGCCCTCATCAGAAACCTACCACGCTGGTACCTTGATCTTGGATTACCAGCTTACAGAACTGTGAGAAAATACATTTATGTTGCTTAAACCATCTATTTTACCGTTTTCTATTATGGCAGCTCAAGCTGACTAATACAGAATCATACTTACAGTTGCTGGTTCCACATACTGGTTCCAATTTCAGACTGACTTCATGGTAGTATCTTTAAATTAAATAACACAAATGCTAGTTTTGAGGTTTTATTTTTAAGTGCTACCTTCCAGAAAACAATTTAAGAAAAGTAAAAAGAATAAAAAGGAAACATGAACTCATAAACAAGTTTAGTGCTAGCCTACTGGAATGCATCATCAATCTAGGAGAAATGAAATGAAAGATACTTACCACCACCAAGAATGTAAGAATCCTGGTGGTTCTCCCAACGTGATGTTTTTTTCCCATCTTATCTAAAATGAATAAAAGAGATATTAAATATTTTCCTAATATTTTTTCTAGACAAGTACAAAGCAATATTTTTTCCATTTAAAATACTACGTTAATGTATACGTTTTTCATCATTTTCCTATCATTCTTTATCCAAGTTTTACAAGTAGTCATTTTATACAGTGATTTGTAGACTGGATTACTCAACAAAAGATGTCACTATTATTTTCTTGAATTTGCTTCCCTTTGTACCAATCATTAAGCTTTGACTTTTAGTTAGTTCTAAATTCATCTTTCTATGCTCTTTAAGTTGCTGACTTTGGAATCTGTGAACCACCTTTGTCCTCCATTAAAGGACATAAAGGTTTTTATGAGGTCCCATAAACTAAAAGGCTCTACTGAAAGTAGGGAGAGGGAAAAGAGGCTTATTTCCTGGGAGCTTGTCGTTCCTGTCAGGGTTCCCAGCAGCAGCAGTTCATCCCAGTGATAACAGCTAGTTCCCCTCTAGCTTTTTCCAGCACAACCAGAACCAGGTATGCACAATTGGCCAATACTCCCCCTCAAAGGTCTGAAGTTCCACAAACCTCCTTTGAGCTCTTCAGGGACCAATAGCTACACAGCTCCCCCTCCTTAGATGTCTTAGACTCAGCTCTGTGAGAGTTCTCCTCCTACAAGTTCTTTCTTTTGGTGTCCCAGTCTTAGTAAATGCTTACTGTAACTATTGATTTTATGTAACTTCTGTGTTCTCTTTTGCTTTTTTTCAAACCTGTACAATGATTTCCCTCCATTAAATACGTAATGTGCTTTTAATTAGTGTGCCTGTATCCTGACAGGCAGATCACCTCCCAAACCCCTTCATACAGTAAGAATATTAAAAACATATTCCTTCTATGTAGGATGAAGTGTGAGCATAAACGTTAGCTTTCCTACATACTAGCTAAGAGAACTTGGGAAACTTAAGTCTTCTGTGCTTCAGTTTCCTCATCTATAAAATGGAGCTAATAATAGTTGTCTACCTTCTAGGGTATTATGAGAAATTACCTGGCTAGTACAAGAAAAACACTTAAAATAGTGACTAACATGCAGTAAGTGTTTGGTAACTACTAGCTGCTATCATTATTTTTCCTTTCCTTAGAAAAGCATTCCTTGAAAATGTATTCCATCATAATTATCACCAGTACTCACAAAATTCCAGTAATATTCCACAATATCTAATACATTAGATATTTATAGTTGCACCTAACATTAGATATTTATAGTTGCACCTAACAATTTTAGCTTACTAATCAGAATAGTGTAAAACACCTTGGTAGAAACTATACATATGGCCAAGAAAAAAGAACAGAGTTGGAACTAAGAAGAATTGCCTATGCTCCTGGAATAAATGGGAGAAGTAAAAATCATTTAAACAAAAAATTAAGCTTCTATTTACTTGAAATTATTTGGGAATTAGGGTTCTATTAAACTTAGTTTAACAAGTGCTCATTAAAAATACCATACTAAAAAAAATTCAACTTTTAAAGTTTTTGTTTTGTTTCATTTGGTAAATCAGGATCTAAGGTACATCAGAATTGTCATTGTTATCAGTATGAAAATCAGTTATCACCACTGACCCAGAAATTTGCAAGAGATTGCGCTTACTATATAGACTGTACATAATACCTTAGAGTTAGTTATTTAATAAGTTTCTGTTTGAGGTACATGTCTTTCATAAAATAAGGGCTTTTTAAAGATGACATTAATTTTCCAATTGTTTATATTTCAGATAAATTAGAGTTCACGATAGTACAAATTTAAAGCAAGGTCAATATTTCTCAAAAAGTCAAAGTTATGACTAAATACTTTTTGCAAAGTAAATTTGAAAATTGGAAATCTGAATGAATATTTAGACAATGTCTTTTCTAGACACTCTATAACAGCAAACACAAAAAATAGCTTCCTTCAGTTCGATTACACGTCAGTAGGGTAGACCATAAGCAAACAAAAACAAAAAGGTAAATTGTGTTTATATTTATAAGAAGGTGACAAATTCTATGGAAGAGGATAGAAAGTACGGGAACACAGTGAAATGAGCTACAATTTGGGGGATTTTTAAAAATTTTTTATGAGCTATAATTTTGAATAAGGTGATCCAAAGAGTGTTTAAAATAATCTTACATGTAGCCTTAGTTTTTAGTTTAAAAAGAAAAATTATATAACATTTGGACCTTATATAACATGACCATGAAATAAAGCAGACAATACTATAATGAATTAAAATGAGAAGAATGAGAGATGACTTACAGAGAAGTTAAAGTGGCATGACTAGATCTCGGTGCCAGGTGTGCTGAAGGTAGGATTAGACTCATCAGTCCCATACACCACATCAGATACTAGGCAGCCTCCTTCCCACACTTCCACCACTTCTACAACCGTCTCAGAAGACAAGGTCCTCTAGGAAACCACCTATATGTCTTATATTTGACAGGGTCTTTAGGAGAGGAACTATTTTAAACGGTGTTACATCTTATTATTCCTCAGAAAAATTTTTAAAAGCTTCATATGCATATCACTTCTATCCTCATAATACTTTTTACTATATACTCAGTTTATCCTTCTCACTTTAAATTGCAAGTCTATGCCAGAAGCAGCTAGAACTTTGGTCCACCATATTGAAGTTAACACAAAATCTGTCCTTTCTAGTTAATGAATGAATGTCACTAAAAGTTGTGTTTTAGATACTTCCAAGGAAGAGAAAGTTCTACAGAGAATATGTTTACTTAGTGAACAATATGGCTCCCTCCAAACTAATCACTGTTCCAGATACCATTTTTTCAGAGAAAACATAAAAAGATGCTTGAGAAGAGGCAAGACAGACCACTGACCTATATAAAACTAAATCAAATTCGTTCCAGCATTGTTAAAAAATCTAAAAATTAAAAATAACCTGTGAAACATTCACCAATAGTGAATGTGAAATAAAACTTAACACTTATAAACTACAGATCAGTGTGCTATCATTAAAAAGAATGAAATATATCTATTTGGAAAGACAGCCAACGCTCTACTGATTTTTCAAGATGGAGATTTAGAAGGGTACAGAACAGTATCTATAGTATAAAACCTTTCTGTTTGAATAAAAGTGTGTATATTTACATGTACACTTGAGTATATGTATATGAAAGAAATCACACCAAACATACAATTATTTGAAAAAGAATAGAAGAGGACTTTCACTTTAAATTATAACTATGTAGTTTAGATATGATTTTAATCAATATGTATTAATGAGGAAAGGTGCTGAAGAATGGTCAAAATAAACCCCCGCATGGTCATTAGTTACTTTAAAAATAGTTTTTTCTGCTGTCTGTGAAGAGGTATTTTTTTCTGTATTGAGTTTCATGGGCATCAGGCTTACGCATGTGTTTGGTGGAATCTATACTCTTCATTCTGTTCTTCCTTCTTCCATGATGTATTTGTATTTCTCAATGTGCATTTCTCTAGTTCTAAGGCTTTTTGCCGTTTAATTATTCACCTCTCTTCTTTCCATTATTTGACTAGCTAGTCTGTATTCTCCTACAACATTCAGATAAATATCAAGGCCCATTCCTCCTGCCACATTCTGCATTTGAGGGCCTTATTTATCATATGGTCTAACATGTTCAGCATTTCTTCATTATAAAAAAACCAACAAATCATGAAAAAAAGATCTATCAACAGGGGCAAGATAGGTCTGGTTGTTTAATAATGAACTATATACTGAGATAGGCCTTCTTCTAGAAATTTATCCTGTATATATGGTTACATATGCAAAATTATATATATATATGAATAAATTCTACATATATTTATAAAATACACAACAATTTCATTGAAGCATTATTTATAAGTACAAAAGACTGGAAAAAATCTAGATGTCCATCAGCAGGAGGCTGGTGAGCTTCATCACATGATGAAGTACCATAAAAAGGAGAATTATAATATTTAATAAACTAATATAACAAACTTCAAAAATCTAATAAGCGAAACAAAAATTAAATCACAGAGCAGTGTATGTAATAAACTAATACTATGCAAACAAAGGAAAAATGATACACACAGACATACATACGTGAACATATATAGGCAAACACACACATCCACTTAAATTTTTCTTTCTTATTTGCTTATGGCAAGGCATATTATATTGGTCATTAACCTATTATCTTTCAGCTCCACACCTACCCTCTATACTCTGTTCTATACTTGGAGCTAAGATTCTGAAAATGACATTTCCTAGCCTCCTTGCCATTTGGCTTCCTGTTAAGTTCTGTCATGAGGAGACATTAGCAAGAGATCGAGGTAGGAAGAAGAAGAAAAGCTTTTGACCTCTGGCTCCAAAAGTGAGGCAGTTGCAGGCTGCTGTAGAAGCAGCAGCAGCAACAGTGGAGGGAGGGAAATTCTGGAGGTCAGCAGCACCTTTTTGGAGGTTCTAGCCTTGTCAATGTGGAGCCTCTTCAGCAGATCCAGACCTGCTTTACCATACTCTCCCACAATGCAGCAGCAAGTCTGATGCTCATGTTTACACCGAATTCCTAAGTCCTTTCATAACTTTTGAATTTGAACAATATTCAAAAACCAACTTTTAATATCATTTAAGGATAAAACTAGTTCTTGTGTTAAGAAAACAACTTACGTAATTTTATGTAAGTTTGTTTCCAGACAAAATTCCTAAGACTTTTAATTTAGATATAAGCTACTGTTCCCACTAATTTTCTACAATCTTCCATTTATAGAAGCGGGTGTATCTATACCCCAAACCAAATATTAAAAAAAAAAAAAATTAAAGTAAAAAATTTTGTACTTAAATTAAAAAAATTAAAGCTAATGGAAGAAAAATAAGACTACTCTTTAAAGCAGATAATGTAAAACTGTGCTGTTCAACATGGTGCCCACAGTTGCATGTGCCTATTTAAATTTAAAATTAACTGAATATTCCTCAGGTGCACTTGCGACATTTCAAGTAGCTACCTTAGGAGATACTACAGATTAGAGATTATTTCCATAATCACAGAAAACTTTCTTGAACAATCCTGCTTTGTTTTAGAAAGAACAAAGAGACCTCCTAAAGAGGACTACCTTTTGTTGGAAAAACTCCTTCCTATTTTTGTTGTTAGTTTTTGACCCAGAAAGACAGAGGCCCCTAGGAGTGGTCTTAAAGGAAAGAACTGCATAGAGGAAAACAAATACTTGATATTCTACATAACAAGAATTTAGCAGATTGCTAGTGATCTTTCAGGAAGATCTGGGAAGATTCAGGAAAGGGAGAAATGAGAGAGACTGTGAGCAGTTAAAAATGTTTTGATTTCCACTGTTAGTCCAATACTGCCTCATTAAATTTTTAAAAAATTAACTGGGCTAATAATAATTATATCTCCCACTTTTCTGACTGATAAAAACCATTAAGAGCAGTTAAATTTCTATGGCCCCGGTCAAGGGCACTTTTATAAAAGCCAAGCCCAAGTGAGAGATTAGGCTATTGAGATACACACATACTTGGAGTTGTAATTTGACTTTACAACTTCCCCCAAAAGAACAAGCCAGTTCAAAGGAAGAGGTGGCCCAGCACAGTAAATCCTGATTCAGAAGAACTCAGTAATATTACAATCATTCATGCTGAGGGAGAACGTCCAAATGGGAAGAAGTATTCTACTTCGCATGGAACCAGAGTGAAAATATTAGATATCTGAATAATTGGTGCCACTTCAATCATTTCCTTTTTTCATTTTTTAAATCATTTCCTTTTTATTACAATATCTAACCCAAATAAGTAGGTCTCCCTATATTAAGTTCCTATGGAACAGTTTTGAATTAGGTAAAAACCTGGGGATAGACAAGGAAGGATTATAGATAAAACAGGTCTTTTACTACACAAACTAGTTACAAGCAGCCTTAAATTTTCCACATGATCCAAGAGAAACGAAGAGAGAAACCAATCATAATGAGGGTAAAGTGCTCTAAAATGTTATTCTTTTTTGCTTTTCTTTTTTTTTCATAACTATCCATAGTTACAAAAGAAGGGCATATAGACACAAAAGTAGAAACCAAATGATGTTCTTTTAACTAAAGGTTCTCTTTTGCCAAAGATAAAGGTCTAAACTTTCTGGCATAGTACACAAATGTCTTTAAGCACAGGCCCCTGCAGAACACACTTATCAGCTCAGAGATGAAGACCTGTGAAAGCCTTTCTAGGAAACTTAATTCCAAGGTAGAGAGGGGAGGAGAGTTTATGTGGAAGGAATACACCATGGGGTAAAGCTCAGATGACAGAAGTCTCACTGTTAACACAGGCAAACCCAAAGAGCTGGACACTATAGAACTGAAAATGTGGAGGAAATTAATAAGCTATTATAATTTAGCCAACTGAAATTATCAAGAACTCCAGGGTTTCCTCAGCAAAGGCCAGCAAAAATCTATCTCCAGGGTCCATCTTTAAATTCAGATAATTTAAGAGAATGTATTTTCCCTTCAATTTTTATTTTTAAATAATTATACAAATAATATACGCTTTGTCTTTAAAAATCCTACAATTAAGCATAAAATCTCCTTTGATCCCTTTAACATCCTTACTCCCAGAAACAAACCAGACTGGCAGTATATTCTTTAAGAACTTTTAATATACTTTCTACGCACAAACACATACTCCACAAAAGTATACAGTACTGCTTTATGTTCAAGGGTTTCCATATTAATGACATACTTCAGCTTCCTTCGTTTACTAGACAAGGTATTGGAAGTCTGTCCACCTAGTTCAAGTAGATCTTACTTATTCTCTTTCATTATGAAAAACTTATATCTCAATTAATTTAGCCATTCCCTTGCATTGGTTCCTTAGGTATTGAGAATGTGTTTTCATAGTACCACTCAGAGTTTAGCAACCTAGAAAGTGAAGAGTAGTTCTGAGAATCACATACAGTCATCTCCAAACTTCACAAACAATGTGTTTTCTTGGTGAAAATAGTTGGTTTTCAGTTTAACCAGTTCCTCTTGTAAAATGAACTAGATGAATAATTCAGAGAAATCCTCAGTTTTATATTCCAAATATAGCCAGAGAAAATAAAATCATGGTAAATATTAGTCAACATATGTAAACCTCATCTGAAATTCTAATTTCATTTCTACCAATTAGTCCTAGAAATTTGGATATCCATTTTCCATTGAGATCAAAGCCTATGACTACAGTATCTAATTATCTGCTCAATCTACATAACCTATTTGAATACAAATACCTAAGCTTCCTTAAATGAGTTAGCAACATTTTTTTTTTTTATGAAATTTAATAACTACTGTATCTGATATAACATTGGTAAGAAAATAGTCTTGGGAACCCCTGAGAATTAAGCAAGCTGACCCATTCAAAATAGGCCTTGATATAAGGAAGGAAATCAATAAATCCTTTAAGTTTCCTCAAGTTTCATTTAGTGCATTAACTTTATGTACTAAAGCAAAACTTTAAAATCTCCATATCCAGCTTTAATGTCTTTAATATACCCTATAAATTGACAGTGGTAAGCAATATAAATATTAAGGATATCCTTTTTACAATCTCAATCATTTCCTCTGTAATATCAAATAGTGAACGTAACTTATTTCAAACCTAAAGTCTTCTAATTACTGATTCAGTGAAACACAGATACACCAAACTTCTGTTTTGATTTGAATGAACTTTTAAAACAAAATTTTCATTATACTGCCTATATTCCTTCTAAGGTAAAGAACTGAGTTTTTACATGTTCTGATCAAACTTCTAAAATTCTTTCTTTGCAAATAAGCCCTAATAATTGACATACACTAATTAATTAGAAATAAGATGGGATCTGTGTGTATGTGTTTACTTATGCATTTGGGGAGCAGCTGACTCTCAAGAAGGCTATACCTCAGGCAGGGTACTATGGGTAATGGATGCCTGCTGTGCCCCTGATCTGGTGGGGGCCAAAATAGTGAGATCAATAGAGATAATATGATTTTAAGCACCACTTCCCAAAAGAAATATAAACATGGACCACAAATAAGAGATACATACATAATTTTTTTTTTTTTTTTTTTTAAGAGACAGGGTATCACGATGATAGCTCACTGCAGCCCCAAACTCCTGGCCTCAAACAATCCTCCTGCCTTGGCCTTCCAAAGTGCTGGGATCACTGGTGTGAGCTACCAGGAATGGCGTAATTTAAAATTTGTAATAGCCACATTAAAAACAAAAAGAAGGTGAAATTAATTTTAGTAATATGTTTTATTTACCCAATCTTATCCAAAATATGTCAATGCGTGACAAAATTTAAAAATTATTAGTGATATTTTATATTCTTTTGTTCATACTAAGCCTTCAAAATCCAGTCTGCATTTCACATATATAAATAACACTTCTCAAATAGATTAGCTTTATTTCGAGGACTTAAAAATCCATATATGGCAAAATCCATATATGTGACCAGGAGTCAGATATGTAAATTTTCTGTGCTCTGTTGTTCCCATCAAATAAAAGGAACAAGATGACCTGCCTTGCAAATTTCTGTAAGAATTAGAGATAATATATGTAAAACACCCTGGTACATTACATGTCTGACACATAACAGAACTCAATAAAATTATCACCATCCTCATTATCTTTCATTATCTTTCAATCTATCTTTCAATAGATTGAAGAAGAAAAACCACCACTGTAAGAAAGTTCAAATTCAAAATTTGAGAAAGTAAAAGTGGAGAACAGAAAGAGAAACAAAAATGTGAAATAAGGTTATCATAATGAAGGCTAGGCATGGTGTCTCATGCCTGTAATCCCAGAGCACTTGAGAGGCTGAGGCGGGTGGATTGCCCTGAGCTCACAGCTTTAAGACCAGCCTGAGCCAGGGCAAAACCTTGTCTCTAAAAATAGGTGGGCATTGTAGCGAGTGCCTGTAGTCCCAGCTACTTGGGAGGCTGAGACAAGAGAATCGCTCGAGGCCAAGAGTTTGCGGTTGCTGTGAACTATGACACCAAGGCACTCTACCAAGGGCAACATAGTGAGACTCTGTCTCAAAAAAAAAAAAAAAAGCAAAGATTATAATAATGTTTTCTAGCTGAAATCAATCAACAGTTATCCATATAAGATAAAAACAAAAAAAAAAAAAACAAATTTTCCAAGATTACAAATAATGCCTAAATATGATTAGCATTAGAATTAAAGAAATCGAGAGTTGTGTTTTTTTTTCTTTGAAAGCAGATTTGCTTTCTTGATTATTGTTGCCATACTAATATCACTTTCCATTTCCAAGGGGAGAAAATGGCCACGAAGTTGACTAGAAGGTGATTGAGTGACACAGAACTTTGGGACACTAAAACTGTTACACATAATCTACAAAGCCATATTATATATCTTGCTAACTGAGCGTTCACTATATGTTATACAGCAATCAATTTTTTCCAAGTAATTGTTACAGTATATTTTATTCATTTATATATGATATCAAAATGTAATACAGAAAATAAATAAAACAAACCTCTGATAAAAATGTCTGGGCTGATTTCTGAGCTCCTACATGAAGCAGATATTCATAAACGTAGAGTGCTAACCTGGAAAACAAATAAAACATTTATTGAGAAGAGAAATATTAAAATTCATTCTTTATTTTTTTAAGTTTTTTAATTAAAATTCATTCTTTAAATAATGACTTATCTTTCCATTGAAAAAATATCTTATACACTAATAGTGACAGAAAATAACCATTTCCCATTCTGTACCCTTTCAGTAGGAATTTATAAATGTATATTCAGCAAGAATATACTTGGAAAAAACACATGAACAAAAAGACAAATGTACTTTTCTTGGCAAGAAGTATCTAATTATGGATTACTTTCGTCAATCATCTCACTTTCCCTTTGTTATACCTAATATAAATAATTTATAATCAAACATTAATAATCTCCAAATCCTATTTCAAGGTATAATTTTTACCTTTGATTAGTAATATAAATGAATTAATGTATTAGACTTTTACAATAATTTAATAACCTTTATTTAACCTTTTTGGTGAATCAAAGCCCTTGATGTTTAAAGAACTACGCCAAAACTTAAGCTGTACATCCATTTTAATATTTGTTCGGCAACCTCCCCTTATTCTTTACATTTGATTATTAAACCAGCAAGGTTTTAGTTTATAAGGCTTTCACATTCACAGCAAACCACAGCATTATGTAAATTTTAAAGATATCATATCATGCTAAGCATGTGGATTCTTATAGTTCAAAGGTTAACACAAAATCACACATAAATTTATCACTCCAATGTAGAATATTGAGTATGCAGAGTACACTTATACTTCTCTCATTATCTTGTGGATTCAGAATTTTTGAGCTACACCATGTGGCTCAATTTCAGTTGAGCTGTTAACAAAATATTATTCATAAAGCCAAATTAGTCGGAGGCAGTATTTTTAATGATATCTTGGACCAATGCCCAGATACTCACAACAGTTCAGTTTCTGCTATACTCTGTTTACCAATATTGAACCAGGTTTACAGTAAACAATGTAGTAAAACAATAACCACAATTCTGTATAGCTCTACAACACTTTTCTTGCCAAGCAAATTTTTGACTGTTAAAGATTGATGGCATTTGCAACAGCGAATATTTACTTTCATGAAAACTTATCATGCATCTGTCATGCAAAGAGAAAGCTTGTATAAATTCAGTTGCTTTGTCCATTTAATTATTTCCCTAATCCCAAAATTGTCAATACTTAAAATTAAAATTATTCTATAGCTACCAAGCATCTTGAGAGAGTAGACATCCTTTAGTTACAGATAAAATATATATTACTGACAGCAAGGGTATGAATATAATTTAGAAACATCTCCTATCATCTTCAAATTGAAGGATACTTTATAAATCAGTGCTTCTTAACTCTTTTTGTCTACCCTAACACATGTGAAAGATACAGTGTGCTCTTTTTAGTAACGTTATCTCCCTGTCGAAATGCAGCTCATCTCCCAAGCACAATATACAGGATATAGAAACCGGTATATTCCTCAAACACACATATCCTACACATCTTCTCCCTCTACCAGCCACTCCCAACCCTATCACATGACTTCACTGACCATGATGACAAATTTTGCCTTTAACAAAGAGAATATCTGTTAAATCTTCCTAGATAGACAATGAAGCCTCAAAATTGCCTGCCCTTTATCAAATGTGAGCAGAAACCTAGTCTCAGAGGAAAAGTGTGGTAGCTCACACCAATAATCTCAGCAGTTTGGGAGGCCAAGGTAGGAAGGTTGCTTAAGATCAAGAGCTTAAAATATAGCCTCAGATAATTCCCTGTGTCTTGTAAAACCTTGGGCCTAAAGCCAAAGTAGTGACTAGACTAAGCAAGAGACCTAGACCTAAGTGAAAGGTTAAACCTGAGCGATAAGGACGCTCCACCAAGCTTGGGGAATTTGAAAGTGAGAGGCACTGAGAGAAGCAGAGGTACCCTCACGGACCCTGCAGGGGAGAGAGACAGAACAAACCTCAGAACAGCCAAGGCCAGAGCACAACTGTCACTGTGTCCTTTCAATAACCCATCTCTTCAAGTTAAGTGAGTTACTGCCTTATAACTTTATAATCGCTTCTTTGTAACATTAAAAGGGGCTAATATATTTCTTCTACATTTTCCTTACTAATTAAGTAACAAAAGGAGTATCTCCTTACAAGTAAAATTAAAAAGCCATAATCCATGCTTTTCTATGAGTCTAGAACAATAATTCTAAAAAAAATACACAGGAAGGGGATCAGAATCATTGGAGGTGTGGAAATTTCAAACCATATAACGGGAGATTCTTAAGTGCCTTCCAAGGGTATGTGCCCATCCTCCTGCCTTTGGAATCTGGCTGTTGGAGGTCAGCATTATCAACAGGATGATGCAATGGGACAGAGCTGAGAAAACCTATCTATAACGCTACCTGATACACCCATCTTCTAAAATCTCCTTTGAAAAAAATTAATGCTTTCCAGGCAATCAGGTATTCTCCATGCTCCAAAAAGTGTGGCAGGGTGGCAATGCACAAATAACTCTACTACCACAATAATGCCAGAATGCATGACTGGCAAATCTCCAATGTTTTAGTTATCACCTTTGTGCACAGGACTTCCAAGCCTATCCCTATAGCCCTGTCCTTTGTCCCACACTCCAAACTTGCTTCTCAAAATTACTGTTTCAAGTTTCTGACAAAACATTTCTCTTAAATTGTTAATGCCCAAAGTTAATTTCACTCTTCTCTCAAAGTGAGTACCTTGGCTCACTTTGAATGGAACACAGTTTCTCTGAGTCTCAGCTTCCTCATTTGTTAAATTGGGAAAATAATATTTTCCTTGTACTACTGAAAGAAAGAACACAGTAAATAGTAACAATTATGGCTATGATTTTTGGCTAAGATATTACCACATCAGCTCGGTGCCTATAGCTCAAGCGGCTAAGGCACCAGACACACACACCAGAGCTGGAGGGTTTGAATCCATCCTCCAGCCCGGGCCTGCCAAACAATGAGGTTGCTGGGAGCTGTGATGCCATAACACTGTACCCAGGGCTATAGCTCTATCTCCAAAAAAAAAAAAAAAAAAAAAAAAACCTGACAGCTTAAGTATCTAATAAAAGAGGAATAATTAAATTAAGGTATGTACATGTGATGGAAAAAACATATACACACATAGAGCGCAAACACAGTCCCCTACTACCACAATTTATGCAGTCGTGTTTTTTTAGGGGAGAGTGCAAACACAGTCCCCTACTACCACAAATTATACAGTTGAGTTTCCCATATTTTGGGGAAATCGCAGGGGTCAGCACATCTGTAGTGCAATGGATAAGCCTTGCCCTGGGAAAACCACCTTCATGAACATGGTACCTTCCGTGCCAGGGAAGTATGCAAAAATATATTTTTGAAAAATGTTTAATGACATGAAGAAATGCTTGTAATTCATTGTTAAAATTTAAAAGTCCACAAGTATATATATAACGGGTGTAGAAAAACAACAGGAGGAAATATGAGGTACTGCAATGAGTAGAAGCATTAATAAAAGTAAGAAGTAGGCAGTGCCGTGGCTCAGTGGGTAGGGCACTGGTCCATAAGAGGGTGGAGGGTTCGAACCCCGTCCTGGCCAAACTGTTACAACAACAACAAAAAATAGCCGGGTGTGGTGGTGGGCACCTGTACTCAGGAGGGTGAGGCAAGAGAACAGCCTATGCACAAGAGCTGAAGGTTGCTGTGAGCTGTGACGCCAGAGCACTCTACTTAGGGTGACATAGTGAGACTCTTGTCTCAAAAAATAAATAAATAAATAAAATAAAAGAAGTGACAGATGAAGTCTAAGAGTGTTACTAGAACTTGTAGAAACATTAATAAAAAATAAGCAGCAGCAAATGAAATCTAACTAGTATGGGGCAGAAAAACTAAATAAAGCAGTAGAAACAGTGTGGCCTACTTACAGGAAGGGCCAGCATCTCCATGCCTCTCACAGAAGGCCTGAGAGCAACTCTTTTTGTAGCACTCGTCTCTTAACCAGCATACATAACAGTAGCTTTGTGGCACTCCTTCTAATTAACAAATATCTGAAGTTTTTGTCTACATAAAAATATGAAACCTATGATATAATTTGTGCAAGTATTTTTCCCGAGTTTGTTGTCTGACTTAATTTTGGTCAGAACTTTGGGGGGAGAGGCATTTAGTTTTAGTTTTGGTAGGTTTTGTCTTGTTTTGTTTCATTTTTGAGACAGGGTCTCACTGTGTTGCCCAGGATAGTCGCAAATTTCTGGAATCAAACAATCCTCGTACCTCAGCCACTCAAGTAGCTGCGACTACTGGTATGTATCACTATGCCTGGCTAAGTTTTTTTTTTTTATTTCAAAGTATTAAGGACATACAAATGTTTTAGGTTACATGGATCATTTTGTGATGCTTGAGTCCCAGCTACAGGTGTGCCCATAACCCAAACAGTGTTCACTGTATCCGTTAGGTAGGTTTTTATACCTCTCCTTTTACTCCCTACTCCCTGGTTGACTTCCACTGAGTTTTACTTCCCTCTGTACATATGTATACTTATCAGTTAGTTCCAATTGAGTAATGAGCACATGTGGTGTTTGTTTTTCCATTCTTGAGATATTTCACTTACAAGAGTGATCTCCAATTCCAGCCAGATTGTTGCAAAAGGTATTAATTCATCTTTTTATATGGCTGAGTAGTATTCCATGGTATACATATACCATGTTTTATTTATCACTCCTGATTGATGGGCATTTGGGTTGATTCCATGTCTTTGCAATTGGGAATTGTGCTGCAATAAACTTATCAGTGAAAATGTCTTTTTGATGAAAACTGTTATTTTCGTTTGGGTAGATACCCAATAGTGGGATTTCTGGATTGAAAGGTAGGTATACTTTCAATTCTTTGAAGAATCTCCATACCATTTTCCAAAAGGGTTGTACTAATTTATAGTCCCACCAACAGTATATATCAACAGTATATAAGCATTCCTTTCTCTCTGCATCCATGCCAGCATCTAATGTGCTTGGATTTTTTTAATAAAAGCAATTCTAAGTTATATAAAGTGATATCTCATTGTGGTTTTAATTTGCATTTCCCTGGTGATTAGTGATGTTCAGTATTTTTGTATGTTTGCTGACAACTTATCTTTCTTCTTTGAGAAGCTTCTGTTTATGTCTTTTGTCCACTTTTTAATAGGGCTGTTTGTTCTTTTACTGCTGATTTGCTTGAGTTCCTTGTAAATTCTGGATATTAGCCCTTTATCAGACATGTAGTTTGTGAATAATTTCTCTAATTCTGTAGGTTATTTGCTGTGTTGTTTAATCAAATACCATTTATTTATTAATTTTTCCTATTGCCATATTGTCTTTGGGGTCTTAGTCATAAATTATTTGCCTAGGCAGATATCTATAAGAGTATTTCCTATGTCTGCCTCTAGAATTCTTAGAATTACATGCTTTGGGTTTAAGTCTTTTATCTGTCTTGAATTAATTTTTGTGACTAATGAGAGGCATCCTATTTCATTTTCTACATGGCTACCCAATTTTCCCAGAACCATTTATTGAAAAGGGCTTCTTTTCCCCTGGGTACATTTTTGTTTGCCTTGTCAAAGATCACTTGGTTGGAGGTAGATGGTTTTATATCTGGATTCTCTGTGGTATTCCATTGATCCCTGGCTCTATTTTTATACCAATACCATGCTGTTTTGGTTCCTATAGCCTTGCAGTATAGTTTGAAGTCTGATAATGTGATGTCTCCAGATTTGTTCTTTTTGTTTAAGATTTCTTTGGCTATTCAGGCTTTTCTATTTCCAAAGCATAGAATTATTTTTTCTAGATCTGTGAAGCATGTTATTGGTAATTTGATGGTGACTATATTGGATCTGTAAACCTCTAGCTAGATATTTTTTGACAATGAAATGGCAATTTTATTTTATTTTTATTTTTTAATTGACAAATATTGTATATATTTATGGCATATAATATGATGTTTTGATATATGTATACATTGTGGAATAGTTGATTCAAGTAATTAACATAACCATTACCCTCACATATTTATCAGTTTTTATGGTGAGAACATTTAAAATCTATTCTCTTAGCAATTTTCAAGTATATACATATAATATAGTTAATATAGTTATTAACTATAGTCACTATGTCGTACACTTTAAATAGAATTTTTCCTTAAATCTAACTAAACTTTTATATCCTTTAACCAACATGTCTCTAATCATCCCCAGTCTTCCCAACCTTATTCTACCTTGCTTCTATGAGTTCAGCCTCTTTAGAGTTCCACATATTTGGATTCAACCAACCTGGGATCAAAAATACAGCCATGCCTCAATATCCTCGGGGTATTGGTTCTAAGACTCCCACAGATACCCAAACCCCGGTAGAGAAAGGTATATTGTTTCATATTCCTAAACCCTTCCTCCCATATACCGTATTTTCCTGTGTATAAGGCACTCCCACGAATAATGCACACCTACATTTTTTGGCCCAATCTTTCAGGAAAAAAAAAAAAACCTTTTAATTTTTTAATTCAAATTTGCATTTATTTATATTGAGGTACTTGTTTATTGTATTATAAGGAAATTTCATATTTATTTTTTGACATATTATGGTACAAGAAATTTTATGTACTAGTAATAAACAGTACTACCCATGTATAATATGCACCCTTATTTTTCCATCAAAATTTTGGGCAAAAAGTACACAATTTACATAGCAAAATATGATGCTTTAAATTATCTCTAGATTACTTTAATGCCTACTACAATGTAAATGTATATAGTCATTATACTGTACTTTTTATTTGCATTATTTTGATTGTTCATAGTTATTTTTTATGAGATTCCTTCTCAAACATTTTTGATCCTCAGCTTTAGAAAACTCAAATACAGAGGGCTGTCTGAGATTATGTAGTATGTATCTTTCTCTGCCTACCTTTTCACTTAGCAATGTCCTCCAGGTTCATTCACATATATAACACATTTTCTTTATCCATTCATCCACTAATAAACACTTTAGTTAATTTCATATATTGGCTATTGTAAATAATGCTGCAGTAAACATCTCTGTGACATACTAATTTCATTTCCTTCAGATATATACCGAATAGTGGGATTGCTAAATTATATGGTACTTCTATTTTTAATTTTTTGAGGAAACTCTAGATTATTTTCCATAATGACTGTACTAATTTACATTCCAACCAAAAGTATACAAAGGTTCTCTTTTGTCCACATCCTCACCAACACTTGTTATCTCACAGACATTCTAACAGTTGTGAGGTGATATCTCATTGTGGTTTTAATTTTCAGTTCTCTGATAATTAGTCATGTTGAGCATTTTTTCACATTATCTGTTGGCCATTTTATTAGTCTTCCTTTGAGAAATGTCTATTAAGGTCCTTTGCTCATTTTTTTTTAATTGGGTTGTTTCCTTATTACTGAGTTGGTAGAATTTCTGTATATATTTTGAATATTAACACCTTATCAGAGCTTTGTTTGCAAATGTTTTCTCCCATTTATTTTTATTTATTTATTTATTTATTGAGACAAAGTCTCACTATGTTACCCTCAGTAGAATGCCATGGCATCACAGCTCACAGCAACCTCAAATTCTTGGGCGTAAGTGATTCTCTTGGCTCAGCCTGCAAAGAAGCTGGGACTACAGGCGCTCACCACAACACCCAACTATTTTTCTGTTGCAGTTGTCATTGTTGCTTCAGCTGGCCCGGGCAGGATTCGAACCCGCCAGCCTTGGTGTATGTGGCAGGCGCCCTACCCACTGAGCTACAGGTGCTGCCAGAATTTAGATATTTTCATATTATAAGAAGCTTAAGTGACATCTCTATCCCTAATCCATAAACCTCAAAAATCTGAGAAAATGTCATTACCATACAACCAAATAAACTTATTTCAAAGTTACCTTGTGAACATTGTAACTTCAAATAAAAAACCTTGATTTTTATTATTCATATGAATGAAATCCATTATATGCTTGCCAACAGGTATTATCTAACAGTACCAGGATAGATTAACTAATTAGGCATCTATAGCAGAAACTGTCATTTAAGAATCTAATTACAGTAAATTCTCAACTACCCTTCTAATGAATAAATGTACAGTCAATGAAAGGAGTTAAGATCTTACTTCACTCCTTTCTATAATCTATTTACACTATGGCAAAATATAAAAATGAGCAAGATATAAATATAGAAGTTTTCTTCCATTTTTAATAGAAATATTATTAATTTTCAAACAGGTTTACCAAGCCACACATAAATTAAAGGTAATTACTGCCCATACATCATAGTTAATTCCTAACTCTCTTTCTACATATGTATGCCTGTGTATATTAATACAACTGTATAAAACAAATCATAAAATAATTTCACAAAATTCAGCTAATCAAAATGGCCTAATTTTTAAAATCTGAATTCGGAAAATAGTTAAAGTGGATATGACTTTATATTACAGAAAGGATTTTTTTAACCTTGTGAACAGGATTCATCAGTTTCCTTGCATGGTAAAACATGCAGGTTATATCATATGACTTAACACTTACAAAACTTTTCAAGAAATTGTACTATAATGTATGCCACTTGTAAATAACACCTAATTATGCCTCACAATATTCCTGTACAGTAGAGAGAGTTATGACCTATGCACAAATATCATTAAGTGCCTATGACAATGAAAATACCAATTATCAATAAATGGCCATGTTTGTCAACCTGATCATAATATCCTACATCTACATTTCAGTTAGGTCCTTCTGTTACCTATTAAAGACTAAGTATCCTTTTCAAGACATTCTCTTAATGTTTAATATTCCAAAAAGATATAATATTGAAAGTGAAAAGCAAGAGTGACCAAGTGTTTTAATATGTGAAAACACCCATCTAACCAAAAGTTCAGTGATGGAAAATGATTTGATAGCATATTGCCATTTTCTTACATTTAACAAGGAGAAAAGAAAGAATTCAAACAAAAATAAAATCTGAACATTAACATATCCCTTGTAATTTTAAAATTCTTTTGTTTAATTCACTATTTATGCAAAGGTGGAGTAGAGAAGAAACAGGATAGAATGACAGCTTTGAAAAACAGCTATTCCTAATTTATCTTAAAATTAAACTAGTTGTGTTTATCTTTGTATCTCTACAAAGATATCAAAACAGTAGATAACCAATAAATATTTTTTAATGAATGAACGAGTCTCTCAGGCCAGCTATAAGGCATTTGTAGAATTCTGTGGTTTCTTCCATTAAAGGCATTCCAGGGAGAAATATAAGATCTCCCTTTACCTGTCTATTTTAGCATAGCATCTTCTCATTATTAAGATTCAGCCTCTCAATAAAATGTCATACTATTCAACAACATGAAAGTCACCAAAATGATTCATTCACACTGATTCCTTTATACAAAGAGTAATTTTCCAGAAAGAAAGAAATTGGCTCACTTGTGGTGGTAAATTTTAGTTATTTTATTTGCTGTTTTTTGTTGTTGTTGTTTTTAAGATTCAAAAGGCACCAGACCCTCCTCTCTCCTCCTCACTTACTTCTAGAGAAAATAAAGTAGGGTTAGAGAATAAGAAATAAAAGAAAGACAGAGCACTGTGTGAGTGGTGTTTAGAAGGAATGGTCCAGCTTTGCCATTAATTAGCCTGACATATGTATATATCCATCTGAATTCCACTTCCCATCCTTTACCCTTAAATTCCATTATCAGTATCTAGAGAAGCCTTAGCTATCGAGAACTTAGAACAGATTAAATTCTCCTAATGGTCCTTCTGAATCATATTGGATCCAGAGACATCTCTTATTCCTGTATAATTCCAGTGTTGACCAATGACACATAATCAGTGTGTAAATGTGATTCCTAGGTGATAAAATGTCAATAGTTAGCTGGATCATAGCTAACTAAAGAGTAGCAAGGAGCATTTGGCAGCCACAAGAAGACTGCTCATGAGACGGTACGTAGTTTTTAGAAGTGAAACTAGATCAGCCTGATCAAATGTTTAACAGCACTTACAACTGATGTTAAGGAGGTGTGAAAAATAGAAGATCTGCTTCTAACATTGTCTTTTTTTTTTTTTTTAGACTGAGTGTCACTCTATTGCCTGGACTAGAGAGCCATGGCATCAGCCCAGCTCACAGAAACCTCAAACTCTTGGGTTCAAATGATCCTCTTGCTCCAGCCTCTCAAGTAGCTACGACCACCGGCACCCACCACAACATCCAGCTAGTTTTTCTATTTTTAGTAAAAACAGATCTTGCTCTTTTATCAGGCTAGTGTCTAACCCCTGAACTCAACCAATCCTCCTTTCTCAGCCTTCCAGAGTGCTAGGATTACAGGTATGATCTATCATTAGTCCCTCATCCTTAACAGTTAACCTAACAAAGAGATTTACAGTGTCAAATACTCTATGAAAACTACACAGTAATACTAAATTTACTAAATTTACCCAGCCTCTGAAATTATACTTTATACTCAGCCTCCCACTTTCTACAGAATCTTGATATATACAAATGAAGTCATAGTCTTTACTTTCTGTCTGTGTTACCCTCACCGAGAGCAGACTGTCCTGCACATGTAGTATCCACCAAGAACATTAGTAGCTTCTTAGTACTTGTTGACTAACCTTGGAAATCTTTCTGCACTCTATTTCAGTGTTTTAACATCAAATTTAGCACATGACATCAGATTTCCACTAATGCCATGGAGGAGAATATGGTACTCAACTTGCTCTCCTGCTGTAAGCAACTAGAAAACTGGATATAAGAAACTGTTTTTAGACATTGTACAAAAGGCAGTACATGCCTATAATACTTGAAAGGAGGGGAAGAAATTAGGTGTCTGCTTCAAGGCACACTCCAGAACGGTGCAAGGAAGAGAAACCCAAGTAGAGAACATCAGTCTCTTAAGTTGAGATCAAGAGCTCAAACTTGGAAGAGGTTAAGGCAGCTGGAATCTGTGAGACAGCGAACCAGAGGTGAAAGAGCAATACAGGGAAAACAAACAAAAAGCTCTCACAATCCACACAGAGGTTCCTTCATGCACAGGCGGGGTGAAAGCCCACCAGAGCAGGCAAAGAACCAGTACTCACACAGGCCTGGAAGCCAACACCAGGAGCATTCACACAGACCCGCGGGGTTACACTTCAGAGGTGGGGCTGAACTAGCCTTAGAGTAAAAGCTACTAGAGACTTACCCTAACACTGGTGAGGAATTTTAACCCCAAACCAAGTTTTTAACAAGTTATAAGAGTAGTCAGATTTGGCTAGAAAGTAGCACTAAATAATGAAAAGCCCTCCCTCCAAAAAAAAGTTATACTAGTTATGAAGTCAAAGATACTAAAATGACATCTAGGTGGGCAGAACACTTGGCCAAATTACTAAAATGGTATTGAATTATTACCTACAGAGAGGACAATATGAAGCACTAAGAAAAACAAACATAATAAAATTTTTCTTACCATATATTCATATTAAACAATTTTATTCTACAAATTTATCTCTGATTCTGAAGATCAATGTAAGAGGAAAAGGTTCATTTAAAGACCTGAACTGACATCCCAGAATAGTTACTTTATCAATCAAAGGATACTTGTAGTTTTATTATAAAGCCAGTGAAACAGACATAACTTTCTCCACTTGAGAGAATAAGACTATAACTGGTAATTACTTTTCCCAAATTGAGAAAATAAGCACTGTTTTGTGCTAGAAGTACACAGTGGTTAAGATACAATTAATATTGACAGAAATTTCTTAAGCACTAAATGTAAACCAATAAATACAATGCATCGATTCAGCATTATTCAATAGTCCCATACTACAGATTACACAGAGGTGTAAGAAAAATTTAAAAGAAACTTTTTTCAAATAAATTTTCATTTATCAGTTTCACAACAGAATTAATCTCTGAGTGCATTCAAATATGAAGAGCAAAAGCACAATGACTTTAATCAAATATTTTTAAGAGGCTTAAAATGGTTAGAATGAGATTTTATGTAGCCTAATTTTATCTTAATCCAAAGTAAATTTTCCTTTAAATCATAAAAAAAGTGTAATAGTAAAATTCCACTTTTACTTTTGAAATTAACCATGTTAAATTTATGAAATTTATAATTCATAAAAAATTGATTTCATATTTCTTAATATCCAATTTTGGTTAAAGCAGTAGAATTAATATTTCCATGTCCTTTCCTCAACCTTATTGTGTAACTGTACTACCTACAGAAAATAGGTAAATAAAGCATAAAAGTTTACTAAATTCACTCAAATGATATTAAGTCTTTTCACAGAAAATTCATGGAATATTCACTTGAAATTATGGTTTTTAATAAAAGTCTTACTAAATTTTATGTCATATTTATTCAAAGTCCTCACCATTTATATAGAAAATTTAAAAATAAAAGAAAATTATCTTTGTAAATTATTTCTCAAAGGAATAATTTTAGCTAAGTCAAAGACAATCTTAAATAAAAACTTTGGAACTTTTAAAATGTGAATATACTTTTTATAGTATAGTACAACTGTCCCTCTGGAATTTATTTTAAAGAAAAAGTCTTCCAAAAAGGGTTTATATAAATTATTTTCATGGCACAGTTTTAACTAACAACCAAAACAAAACAAAAGAAAATAATCTGTAGTCAAACTAAATGGAAATCATTAAATTATGGAACACTATTTGCATGTGTGCTTCAAATAATGGAAATACACAGAATAAAATTTTACAAAGTAATTACAAGGAACCCTGACAATACTAAATACTAGGTAGGATGTGGAACAACAAAGGCTTTCACTCATTGGTGACAGGAATACAAATGATACAGCCACTTTGGAAGATAGTTTGGTGATTTCTTAAGAAGTTAAGTGTACGGGGCAGTGCCTGTGGCTCAAAGGAGTAGGGCACCGGCCCCATAACTGGAGGTGGCGAGTTCAGACCCAGCCCCAGCCAAAAACCGCAAAAAAAAAAAAAAAAAAAGTTAAGTATACTCTTAACCAGCAATTGTGCACTTTGGTATTTACTAAATGAACTAAAAACTTATGTGTACACAAAAACGTGCACACAGATACTCATCCTAGCTTTATTCATAATTGCCAACACTTGGAAGCAACCAACTCATGATCTTCAGTAGATGAATAAAGAAATAAACTGTGTTACATCGAGACAATGAAATATTATGTGCAGTAAAATGAAATGGGATATCAAAAGCCATGAAAAGAAACGAAGTTAAACTTAAATGCATATTACTAAGTGAAAGAAGCCAATCTGAAAAGGATATATACTGCATGGTTCCAGCTATATGATATGCTGAAAAAGACAGATCTAAAGATACAATAAAAAGATTAATACATTACCAGGAGTTAAGGGGTCTGGAGGGATGTCTAGGCAGAGAAATTGGGATTTTTAAAGCAATGAAACTACCCTGTACTCCCCCACAGTGGCAAACATAAATCATTACATATTTGCCCAAATTCGTAGAATGTATAACACTAAGAGTGAATCCAAATGTAAACTATGAATTTTGGATAATAATGAGAATCGATGTAGGTTCATTTTGTTACAGAAATGTATCACTCTAGTAGGGGATGTTTTGATAATGGGGTAGCCAAGGATATGTCAGGGCAGGAGATGTAGGGGAAATCTCTATACTTCCACTCAACTTGTTATGAATCTAAAAATTAAAATCAATTTTTAAAAAGTTAGTATAAGGTGTAATAGAATGTCTTACTTCTTTATACATTTCTCTATTTTGCAAATTTTCTGTAATCAAGACAACATTTTAAAAATTAGTCATGAATTCTTTATCTCCAAACTTACTTTAAATTATTGACATGCAATATTTTCCTTAAGTACAAGATGAATAGTGAACATATTAATGACCAAGGAAACATCTTCTTTCTAAATAATGAAAATTATATATTCTAAGAAAATAATTTTAAAATATGCTAATGTTTTTCCTCTGGTAACTAAGCACTTTCTAATCTTTACAGTTGCCATCTTTACATTTAGATCTATTTTGCTTTACAGGCTGGAATACAGTGGCAGTGGTACCATCATAGCCTACTGTAGCCTTTAACTCTGAGGCTCAAGCAATCCTGCCTCTGCCTCCTGAGTGGCTGCAGATGCATGTACCAATGTGTCAGCTTTTTTTTGTTTCCCCTATTCCTTCATCGACCTTAGTCCAATCCCCATGCTCATCTAGCTATAAAATATTTGGTGATGTCTTTAGTTATACTTTCTTCATCATTGTCATACTTTTAAGTATCCACATTAATATGCACCATTATGTGAGGCTAGTGCTTAAAATCCATTTTCCACTCTCCCTAAAGGAATTCTGGAAGAGCTTTTCCCATAGCAAATTTTAGCAATGTCTCTGGCTTATACTTTGTAGGGACAGGCAGAAGAGGAAAGAAATGTTTCAGAAGAATATACCTATAGACACAATATCCAGAAACTTACTACCACAGAAAGAAGTGGACAGGTGTTCAAAGGAAAACCCCAACTCAAGAAGACCCCAGGATCATTTTTCCCTCTCATTTTAGAGGATATAAATGTATGGTAATCATATTTTAAAATCATGACTTGGAGCTATTTTTTTTAAAGCTATAAATAAAATAATCAGGATCACAGGGTTCCCCACCCCCCCCAATGTTTATGCCATTTTCTAGCCGTAGTTTGATATATTTTAGGAACCAACAGCATTTTATCTTTGAGGTAATTTATTCCCTAGTTCAGCATATTTTAAAAATCAACAGTATTTTATCTTTGAGGTGACGTATTTATTTCTTCACTAGTTAACTCTTAAGCATCTACTTTGTGTAAAGTATTGAGGAACCAATAAAACATCAATAATTTAAGACACACTAATGCTGAATTTGTGGCAATGGGGTCAGGGAATGTATATTTACTCCAAGAAAGAGTTTAACATTAACAGCATAGGGATAATTCTAAACATCTTACATGAGACACAAAAACTATTTTCAAACATCCTGAGATTCACTACAAATAAAACATTTATGATGCTAATCACCAGCGTCTATTACTGCTCCAAGTCTCAGACAAAAAGGGAATGAAGATACAAATCTTGCCCTCCAGTAATTTTCAGACATGTTAATGGGACAAGACTTATAATTAAAAATAAGATCATCAATACAAAGTAGCATACAATGGTTTGCAGGCAATATAAAGATCTAGAATTCCAAATAGAAAGAGACCTCAGGAGAAGACTCTTTACAAAAGGGTTTTAACTAACAAAGGAAGTGGCACTTAAACCAGGCATTAAGGGAAATGGAATAAGCAGAGAAAAAGGGGGATCTTTACAGCATTAAAGAATTATCCATACTACCTGTGACAATAGTGGCCAAAATAAAATTCTCTATATACCTGAAAGTAATAAAAGGATTTCATAAAATGTTCTATCAAGATACATTTCTATAATATCAATATGCAATACAAAAAATTGCTCCATCATAATTATTACAAAATAGTAATAATAGCAACTTAATATCTATAGTGTTTGTAGCTTATAAAATTTGCTTTCACATAAGAAAGCGAATTTTTAATTATTCAGTAGCAGCTTATAACAATTTTATTTTATTAAGAATTTTTCACATAGTTCTTTAATTGTTTTTCAACTAATATTAAAATAAGTCTTATTACTATACACTTGTGATTGAAAAAATGTTCATCTATATGGCATTTCCTAAATAAAACTTAGGGTACAAAGAATAGCCCTAGAACACAGGAGCTTATTTAGTAGCCAAAATCTTAAGCGAAAACCCACAATTTTTTTAAATATCAGAAAGTGGAGTCTATATTTTTCAAATTTTAAATAAAATTATTCTGATTCATCAGCTATTTTTGGATCTGAAATAAATTTTTTAAATGTATCCCCACACAGGAAGCTAAAATAATCGCTAGATTAAAGAGAAAAACAGGATTAAACATGACATGAACCTCTACTAAATTAATCTCCAGATATTTAATTTCTAATCAATTGCACTAAGAAGCATTTAGTACCCCGATGAACCTAAATCAACGAAAGGAAAGTGAGCTAAGAGATCCTGACTTGCTATGTCCAGATGGAAATAATCAGATTAATTCCTTGATTTCTAGATAAGCAATCACAGCATAATCGTCAAATCTGAAAGTAAAACTAAGGAGATAAGTAATATACCATATATACTCGAGGATAAGCCGAGTGTTTTCAGCACAAAAATTGTGCCAAGTTCGGGTTTTTCGGCACAAATTTTGTGCCGGAAAAACTCGGTTTATACTCGAGTATATGCGGTATTTAGATTCTTGAGAAATACTACACCAAATTTCTTAAGATGAACTTAACAAAACTAAATGGAAAATCCTGGTTTGAATCAAAACACTTAAAAAGTCCAGGCACAGTGGCTCACGCCTGTAATCCCAGCCCTCTGGGAGGCTGAGGTGGGAGGACTGCTTAAGCTCAGGAGTTCAAAAGCACCCTGAGCAAGAGCAAGACCTATTCTCTCACAGAAAAATTAGCCTAGCACTGTGGCAGGAGCCAACAGTCCCCACTACTTAGGAAGCTGAGGCAAGAGGATGGCTTGAACCCAGGAGTTTGTGTTTGCTGTGAGCTGTGATGAGCACTCCACCAAGGGTGCTTTAAAAAAAAAAAAAAAAATTATACAGGATGACAAATATGACCCAACATCAGCCCACGTGAAAAGATATGTTTTAGTTGACTGCAAGTTCAAGATGAATTAAGTCAAGGGTACTTGACTTCCCTGTCAAAGAGCTAATTTTATCTTAAAATGCATTAATAGAATATAAGAACTAGGAAAAAAAAGATAATAGTCCTAGAAAAATGAGGAAGAAAAAAAGACAGGTCATGAGCAGTGGTTGAAAGTGTCAGTGATGCATAGCCTACAAAAAGAAAAGGTGGTATTAGAGAGCTTGGTTTTATTTTACATGGTTAAGGAGGGTAGAACTAAACCAATGGGTTACAGTAATATGAAGGCAAATATTAATACAATACTGGATACCAAAGACCTTTTTTGTAACCACTAGAGCTATTCAAAAATGTTATAGGTTAAGAAGTGAACCCTTTGGGAGTTAGGAAATATCAGTGTCCACATGCTGAAAGAACAAAGATACAGGTTGATGCTGGGGATACTGCAAGAGTTTCATTCATTAAACAGATGACCTTTATAATACTTCCTAAGTACATGATTATAGAATCCTGTTATTACTAAAAGAAAGCCCAATGGTTTCCAGATCAACAGAACTAGTGAGTGGAAAGGTACAGAGGAGTTGAGATAAAGACGCATGACTCACTGCATCTAGAAAAATATTGTAAGACATATGGTTTAATATGTTCCATGAAGAAATTATACATGGGGTTTTTTTTTCTAGGAAAAAGCACTTTGAGACCAAGTAAAGGAACAAGAAGTGGCAAGATCACCTGCCCAAGTTGAACCTCAGGCAAATGCTAGCACAGCCACCAATACCCCCACAACCCTGGTCTCCTACTCAAACATTAGGAAAATGAACTCTGTTTCTTCACACTATTAGTTTGCATGGTTCCCCATGGTTCTATATGTCAGTGTTCCAAGGTTTCCAAACCAAAATAAGGTCAGACAAAAGCATGCTACCTATACACACCGGAAATATATGCCCCTACCAATCAAAGTTTATTCAAATGGCTACATTTCAATTGGTTCAATGAGAAAATCTGGAGCAAGTAAAGAGTTACGGTCAATAAACAGTAAGAAGTGTATCACTATAAAACTCTTATCTAAAAGAAGATGCAATTTCTAAACACATTTAGTCCTTCCAAATTTTCCCAGATGTTAGCTTTTCAAAAAACAGATTAATTTCTATATCCCATATTAATTGAATCCTTTTAACCTAATCCACCCTATAATGAAAAAACATACTTTTATTCCAAAACAGTTCAAGGGGATAAATTACACTAATATTGACAATTACAAAGTCATCTAAATAGAAAATGTGTTATAATAGGTTCATGGTACTAAATCAGATTACTATGCCATTTCAGGGTTTTTCTATAGAACGTAAGTAAAATATTTTAGCAACAGCTTGCCTTCCTTAATTGATTGCCCTAAATATTTGTAAATTAAATGTGCTTGAAAGCAGAATGGTTTGTAGATGAAAGCACTGTCACATGCGTAGTCTGTCCCTCTATCCTTTTATAATTTCCTTTTGATTATCCACAGTATCATCCAAGAAGCTCCACAACAGCAGTTAACCAAATGCACAGAGCCTCACTAAATTATTCTCCTCTCCCAAACAAACATACATGCATGTTTACACACACAATTTTAACCTCTTCTATAGCAGAGACTGTTAAGTTGCTTTATGGTCTCTCCCTTGAGTAATAAGAAACCAAAATTTTAGACACATTGAATCCTTTTAACCTAATCTACCCTATAATGAAAACACATTGCTAGATACATAGCTACCCAGCTAAAAGAGACCACTCCCCTATCTCCCTTAAAGCTGGGTATGTTCACTTGCCTGAAATTTGGCTAAGGAGATGCAGACTTGAAAAAAGGGGGTAAACTCATCTATATTCCTTCATCCTACCACTTTGTAAGACAAGTATGATGGCTCCAGTTCCAGCCTCCATCTTGGACCACAAGAACAGACCACTTCAGAGATGACAAAATAAAAAGATGGAAGGGTATAGATCTTTGGACAATTTCATGGACTTCCATTTCAACCTTCAGACTTTTCATTTAAGGAGAAATAATTTTGATCTTTACTACTAAAGTTTTCTGATCTATGCAACCTAATCAAATCATAACTAGTATATGAGCCGATAAGTCAGGGCCATACTCTGCAGTCTCACATAATGACTTCCAATGATTCTACCTAAACTGGTCACTGTGCAATCCTTGTCTTAGTTAACTTCTTTAGTATATTTGATTCTGGTGATAGCTCCCTCAAACTTAACACACGAAATCTATCTCTACTTGTTCTCCCCCCATAACTTAAACCATTACTTTGTTTTTCCTACCTGCTTTTCTTCTTCCACCTAGACCTAAAATACGAGAACTGCCTAAGGTTACTTGATGGTCCTCTTCCCACTCCACACATTTTCCTTAGACCTACTAAGGCAGGCAATAGAAAACTATCAATATTTAATCTACTAAACCTCTATCTCCAACTCAAATGCTAAAAGCTACACATCTATTTATTAAACTGTTGACTGGGCATATCTACCTGAATGTCCTTCAGACAACTTAAATGCCATTTTCATCTCTGTTGAGTTGAACTAGAGAAAGGGAAGCTAATGTGTTAATACTTGCAGAGCTTGCAAATGAGATATATTTATTTCTTTTATTCTTGAGACAAGGGGCACGGATGTTTCCATCACTTCATTGAGAGAAACTAAAACTTTACTGAACAGGTAGCCAATTCCAAAGCCCCAACAAGTGGGTTTCTAATGACCTAAAATAAAGAATCCTGTCTGCAGTATGATGGGTCACGGATACTCTTAACCACTGCGCGCTCTACATATAAAGTACAGACAATATAAAATTACAAATTACATTTAATCTGCCTAAACTTAATTTAGAAAATACTCCATTTGTTTTGGAAATAATCCACACTGAATACTCCCAAATAGTACTAACTAGAGTCTTCTTTGGATTCTTAGTAAATAAAGTTCCTCAAAGAACATTGGATAAATCTTGACATTTTTCTCAAAACTTTTACCAAAATTTTAAGAGGTAACAAAGCTAGGAATCAACTTCAATAAAAGAAGACTTAAATCCACTTTTTTTTTTTTTCTTTAAGGGACAGGGTGTCTCTCTGACATTAAGGCTGGAGAGCACTGGTGTGATACTAGCTCACTGTAACCTAACCTCTGACTCCGGGGTTCAAGTGATCCTCCAGCCTAGGCCACCCAATATGTAATTGAATCCAGAAAGCCTCACTATTTAATTTGACTAGTCATTCCTTTAAAATAAAAAGCCATATTTATCAGCCATACCCCCATTAAATGTCACCCAAATGATCACCTCAAATTTAAATATATGCATTATAGATGAAATGAAAATTAATTCTAGTTACAGTTAACTCAAGTGAAGATCTGTTGGATATTTTTAAATGTAAATCTAATTCATATTGTAAATTTACCAAACAAACTGTTATATTTACTAAATTAATGGCACTTCCATGTGTACATGGCATCTCACTTTATAAACATTAACCAACTTTAAGAGAGAATGTCAAATATCAAAAATCAACTTGTACAACCTGAGGAAATGTACCTTTTTATATTTAAAAATTCTTTATTCTAAGGTTATATTTTCATAAGACATAATTAAAAAATAGCAATTACTTGATAAATGCTGAAAAAGTCACTAAATAAATTTGAGGACTGAATTTTATATATTACCCATCCTCATTAATCTGACTTTATATGAGTTCTCCTGTCCACAATAAAAATTACTGTTTATTTAAATTTTTAAAAACTCCTATTCTCCTCCCTAACTCTATCCTCCATCCCTAGCATCACCACCAACCTAAAGTAACAGCAAGCTTTCAAAATTCACATAACCAGATCATATACTTTGCAGTATGTCAATTAGAAATTAGGTTCAGGGCAGTGCCTGTAGCCGAGCTAGTGGGGTAGGGCACCAGCCCCATATACGGAGGGTGGCGGGTTTGAACCTGGCCCCAGCCAGCTAAAACAGCAATGAGAATTGCAAAAACAACAAAAAAATAGCCGGGTGTTGCAGCGGGCACCTTGAGGCAAGAAAATTGCTTAAGCCCAAGAATTAGAGGTTGCTGTGAGCTGTGATGCCAAAGCACTCTACCGAAGGTGACAAAGTAAGACTCTGTCTGAAAGAAAGAAAGAAAGAAAGAAAGAAAGAAAGAAAGAAAGAAAGAAAGAAAGAAAGATTAAAGGAACATATTTTGATAATTAGGAAAATACTAACAAATGTACTGTTGTAACTGAGATTTCGTTCTTGAGTATATAAATACAAACCAATTATAAGAAAGGATAATCTGAAATACTTAAAATCAGCTTACTAAAACTGAGGGGAAAGTATCTGCAATGTTTCTACTTAAAAATTCCTTATTCTAAGGTTATATTTTCAAAATATATACTGAATTAAGAAACTGGTAACTACAAAACAAATGCAGAATAAATCATACCAAAAAAGGGTTAAGAAGAATTACTCTAGCTTAATCTTTAAAGAATCACTCTTTTTTTTACCTTTTGTGTCAGAAATAAACTTTGAAAATATGAATATTATTAATATCACTTTCTGAACTTGTCTGTAATCCATAAGTAAATCACGTTTCATTTTTAGATCCTTTGTCTAAAGTTTAGGATTTTCCCTTGCTCTAAAGTTTAGGATATTTTATTTCTTTATGCTTTCTTCTTTAAAAATTTTTTATTTTATGCTGTTTAAAAATTTTTTATTTTATGCTGTTTTTAAATTCTGGCAAGTAATATAATTTTTATCTTTGAAAAGGTCTCAAAGATTATATAATTCAACAAAAAACGTAATAAAATGTATAAAAGCAACATTTTAAAAACTGACTCATATGCTCTGTGGACATTTAAATATTTCCTAACAATACTACTAATAAAAAGGGAGTATCAATAAAAAGAAACAGTACAAGCAGAAGGTAACTTGCAAATGTCCATCCTGAAGCATCTGAGAAATTCACAACCCCGGCTAAAGTGACTACAGATTCCAGTTCCCCCTTAAATGCCTCTACTGTTAAACATTTCCCTCCAATTTCTTGTCCTACATCCACCTCACTCTTTTTAAAAAATTTTATTTATTTATCTTTTATTTTATTTGTTTAGCAGGCCCAGGCCAGTTTTGAACCTGCCACCCCTGCTACATGGGGCCAGCACTCTAACCACTTAGCAATGCAACCTCACTCTTAATGTCAAGTTATCCTGTCCCAATTCTAGTCCATCTTCCCTCAACTTCCCTCAACTCCTTAGACAATTCTCTACTCTTAGAATGATCTTTCATATATTGTATATACAATATACAATATTGTATATTGTTCATACTACAACTCATTTCTCTAATTCCCAAGAGCCCCTGTCTCCTTCCTGTCACAGTCGGTACAGAGGACACTCTTCTCCCTCTTGTCACTGCCACAGTCATCAGAGGTGAAGGAGCAAAGCCCCTCTTGCTGCCAATGGGCTGAGAGCAGAAATGGAAAAAAACTCCTAGCTGCTCAGGTATTTTGGAAGACAAGAAACATTCTTCCAATTATTAGAATTGAATTCCTTATAGATTCTCCAAAATTTTAGATTACTTTTAGATTTATTTTACTTTTAGATTAATTTTAGATTTACTTTTAGAATTCATATCCCCAAAGCCAATGGGAAACCATAACTGTCAGTTCTAGAGTTCAGCTACATTATGGATACTCCACAGACATTTTTTTCAGTTTCGGCAAGTTGATTTTAGATATTTGAGTCTATTTTCTCTTATAATTGCTGTATATTCATACACTAAGAAATATAAAGTATGAAGAGATGAAACTATAAAGTACTGAATGACAGCAACCTAGCAGGTCTTTTTCAGCATGACATCCCTCATCTGGCATTTGACCAATTTAAGCACTTGATAAATCTGGGGAAAGAAGATAGGTGAAGGCTGGGGATAGAGGGAAGTCCACCATCCATGAGATCCCATCCATGAACTTGTGGCTGTCATTAGTTAGGAAAGAATAGAGGGCATTTCAGAGACCAGAAAGAAGGCAACATTCTTTATCTTTCAAGTTATGTGAGATAAGTGGGGATTCTTTTTAAACTAATTCTAATTTATATCCATGGCCCAAAACCTTATCTATCAAGGACTGGCTGTCAAAAATAAGGTCTATACAGTTAGAACTTAAGATGTTAAGTCATCTTTCACAGTTAACACTACAGGATAAAGTGACAAATGCTTTCAACTTAACCAGTTGGAAAAATAAAATAGAGTTGAGGAGAGTTTTTGGCACAAAACTGAGGAGCAGGGGAAAGACAATGCACTGTAGTAGAAACCCTTTCAGAGTGGATTCTCCAAAGTGGTTGCTTTTAGCTTTACTCCTTATTTTTTATTTAAATAGATACGTTCTTAAAGATGTTTTTATCACTACAGTCTATGATAGCTTCTACTAGAATTTATGGGATTCTTAATAAACATTACCAGATTTTCTATTTCAAGCAAATTAACATCCACATCAATGGAATTCAAACCATTATTTCAAGAAATAAACCATAAAATAGTAAATATAATAGTTAATAATTATGATTATCAGATCAAATATTTTTAATCTTTGTTTCCCTAGAACCACTTAGAAGAAAATTTTGAAGAACCAAGTGAAGCAGGGCTTGGGCTTCCACCTCTGCTATTAATTTTCTGCAGACCATTAAAAACTCTTAAAGAAGAAATAAAGTTCTCCAATAGGCAAGGTAAAATGCCGAGTAAACATTACATTAAGTATTAAGCCCCTGAATCCAGTAATAATTACTCAAATATTCAAATGGTGGGTGAAGAAGAAATGTTTCAACTAAACAACACTGACATTATAAAAATATAACTACAATTATTTGCTGCCCAGATAATATTCTCTAAAATCTCATCCATATATTCTTTTGAAAAATAGGTTCTCTATACTGTTTCATGTCCTAACTAATTTTTATATTCAGTTTCTCTTTTAAGACACTATCTCCTCATATGTTAAAGATGATACTGAGAAATTTATGTGACCATTCAGAATAATCAGACTATGACTAATGCAGAACATGAATGAACTACAAAGGAAACAGGAAGTAGATTTTTATGGCTAGACATAGGGACTCACACCTGTAATCCCAACACTTTAGGAGGTGGCCAAGGTTGGAGGACAGTTTGAGGCCAAGGGGTTGAGACCAGCCTGGGCAATATAGTCATCTAGAGAGAAAGACCTGTCTCTACAAAAAATTAAACAAATTGGCCAGGTATAGTTACACACATCTGTAGTCCAAGTTACTGGAAAACCTGAAGCTGGAGGATTGCTGGAGTCCAGGAGTTCAAGGCTACAGTGAGCTAAATTAGATGACTGCACTCCAGTCTAGGCTACAGAGCAAAACCCAGTCTCAAAAAAAAAAAAAAAAGTATATATATGTATTTATATTGATATAAATACACATTTATACAAATACATATATATCAAAACACCGTTAAATCGGATTACAGTAAAAATTAATTTTAAGTTTTGGTATATCAAGCTTAATTCTTCTACATTACATATAAATAACAGAAGAAACCTTATGTTATCTATTATGCTACGTATACAAGTACTAAATAATTTTTATTTGAATGTTTCACCAATTTCCACATTTCTTAATTTATAGTAGTTTCAAAAAAATGGCTCATTTAGTTTAAAACAAAAATGTAAGAGAATAAACACCAAAAGTTTTCCCATTTTAAACAAATAACTCATTTCAGCAATAAACAAGCGCTAGGGGTAAAAAAGAGATATGAGCAGAAGAGGCATTCACATAAACCATGCACGCATTTCCCAGGTTCCAATAAAATAATAAATGCCACAACTTTTGGAAAAAAAAAAAATAGCTAATGGTTGAGAGTAGGGTCTAACAAATCTTTATGTTAGTCTGCCAGGAATAAGTTTAAGGAATACTAAAGCAAAAGGACAATGGCATGTACTTTAAGTTTCGAGAATATGACAGAAGAACTCAGCTTTAATAGATTTAGACACTTCGAATAACATTGGCATCCAGTAGCTTACCTAAATAACTAACCTAGCCTAATACCTAATCTCAAAGTCATCATTCACCACACACTGTGAAGTATTCATAGAAAACTGAAAAAAGAGTTGAGATCAAAACAAAAAATACTGCAACAGTCCAAATAAATAATTGCTAAGTGTAACATAAGAAGAAATGCTTGTCTTTGTTACTGAATGCTACTTTTTAACTGAGTTACTATGGATAGCAATTCTTCAATTCCCACCTAACAAAGAAGAAAATCCACTAAAACAAATCACTAAGGACTCCCAGGCAGCTCTTTGATGCACTACTATTACCCAAGATGGCAGCAGGACAGGGAGTTAAAATGCTTGCTGCACCCACTATCATCACAGCCTTCACAGGCCCTTGATAATCCTTATCTCTGCAACTGCCAAAGCTATGTCTATGCCTCACTCCCTCATGGGAATCAAAACAATGGGAGCAAAGTAGAAATTAAGTAGATTTCCTCTGTGGTCTCAGAAAGCATCTTTCTGTTTTTAACAGGGTTACTTTTAGGCAAAATAGACATAAAACAGCCAAAAAAACGACTAATCCAATGGATCAGTGGAAAAGGAATATCTATAAATGAGTTAAAATAAGGGTGAGTTTGTAAGAAAAATAAATGGATCTTTCCCTATTGCTACTCAGTAATCTATTGTGATCCTAACGGTAAGTGTTAAGTTTAAACTAACTAAAGGTGTTTAAATTTAGAAAAATGAATTACAGATAACATTATGAGAAGAATTTCAACAACCAAAAAAACCCATAAACCTCTTAAAGACCATTTCTTGCCTCTAAAATTGAACTAACAAATAGCAGCAACCCCAGTGGAGTTGTTGTGAGGACTACAGATCATCTATTTAAAGTGCCTAACACAATACCTGGAACACTGTGGTTAAAATCGTAATCATTATTATTGTGATACATACTTTATAATATTAATAAACAGATAAATTTAATCACATTATGAAGGTATAGTTCATTCTTCAAGCAGGACTGAGGTATCAGAAATTTTACCACCCAAGGTGGGAAAGCCTTCAAGATTTCTAAAGTAAATAGGAGAATAATACCAGTATAGTGGCAAATTCAATTGGCCCAATTCCAATCCAGCAGCACCTTCAGCTTCAGCCCTACAAAGCCACAGACAAAATACCCCATGCATAAGGACAGAAGGAAAAATTAGCCCTAGATAAAAACTCTGTTACAGCCTCTATGACATCTGTGTTCAAGGTTCCAGAGCTGCTGGGATCCTTGGTTTCCCTAACCTCCACCACTCTGACCACTAAATGAAGCCACACAAAGCCAGAGAGATGATTTAGGGAAACTATTCCTAAGGCAATCAAGGAAAAGGGATTCAATAAGAATGTTAAAAATCACAATAGGAAAATTCTAAAGTCTCTCTATTTCATTGCCCACTCTTGATATGAACAAAATCTTCATAAAGATTTCCTTAAGACTAAGCAACATAGTGAGACCTCATCTCTACAAGAAACAGAAAACTTAGCTGGGCCTGGCATCACTTGTAGTCCTAGCTACTAGGGAGGCTGAGGCAGGAGGATAGCTGAGCCCAGGATTTTGAGACTGCAATGAGCTACAATTGGGCCACTGCACTCCAACCTGGGTAACAGCAACCCTGTGTCCAAAAATAAAAAATAAAAAAGACTTCTTTATTAACATCTACAGGCATACCTTGTAAATATTGTGGGTTTAATTCCAGACCACTGCAATAAAGTGAACAGCACAATAAAGCGAGTTACAGGAAGTTTTTGGTTTTTCAGGGCATACAAAAGTTATATGTACGTTATACTGTAGTTTGTTAAGTGTACCATACCATTCTATCTTTTAAAAGTAATCTCTTAATTAAAAAATACAATATTATTTTTTTAAATGCTAATGATCATCTATGCCTTCAGCAAGTCATAATTTTTTTGCTGGTACAAAGTCCTGCTTCAATGTTCATCTCTTCTAACTGATCAAGATTGTGGTTACTGAAAGCTGGAATGGCTGTGGTAATTTCTTAAAATAAGCAAAAATGACGTTTGCCGTATCGACTGACTCTTCCTTTCATGAAAGATTTCTCTGAAGGATGTGATGCCATTTTACTCAGAGACCTTCAAAGTTGGAGTCAATTCTCTGAAAACCTGCCACTACTTTATCAACTAAGTTTATGTAATATTCTAAATCCTTTGTTATTTCAACAATCTTCATAGCATCTTCACCAGGAATAGACTCTATTTCAAGAACTACTTTCTTTGCTCAACCACAGGAAGCAACTCCTCATCTATTTAACTTTTATCATGAAATGCAACAATTCGGTCACACATTTAGACTACAATTCTAATTCTCGTTCTCTTACTATTTCCACCACATCTGCAGTGACTTCTACCATTCAAGCCAGATGGAACCCCTCCAAGTCATCTATGAGGGTTGTAATCAACTTCTTCCAAATTCCTGCTAATGTTGATATTTTGACCTCCTCCCATAAATCACAAATATTCTTAATAGCAACTAGAAAAGTGTATCCTTTACAGAAAGTTTTCAACTTGCTTTGCCCAGATCCATCAGAGGAATCACTACCTATGGCATATATGGCCTTATGAAATATATTCTTAAATAATAAGACTTGTAAGTCAAAATGACTGCTTGATTGATGGCTGCAGAATGGATGTTGTCGTATTAGTACACTTGAAAACAACATCACTCTCCTTGTACATCTCTATCAGAGCTCTTGGGTGATTAGCTGCATTGTCAGTGAGCAGTAAAAAAGAAAAGAAATTTTTTTTTAATATTAGGTCTCAAGAGCAGGCTTAAAATATTCAGTAAACCATGCTATAAACAGATGTGCTGTCTTCCAGGCTTTGCTATTCCACTTACAGACAAGCAGAGTAGATTTAACATAACTCTCAAGAATTTTAGAATAGTAAATGAGCTGCATTAGACTTCACCAAGACAGTCAGCCTGTCCTTTATAGCCAGTCACTAACTCCTCTCTAGCTATGAAGGCCTGGTCTTCCAATAGAAGACTATTTCATCTACATTGAAAACCTGTTGTTCAGTATAGCCACCTTTACCAATAATCTTAGCCCGATCTTCTGGAGAACTTGCTACAGCTTCTACATCACACTTGCTGCTTCACTTTGCACTTTTATGTTCTGGAAATAACTTCTTTCCTTTAACCTCATGAACCTGATAGCTCCAGACTTTTCTTCTGCAGACTTTTCTTCAGACAGACTTTACTTCAGACTTTTCTTCTTACCTTGCTCAGCCTTCATAGACTTGAAAAGAGTTAGGGCCTTGTTCTGGTTTAGACTTTGGTTTAAGCAAATGTTGTGGCTAGTTTGTTCTTCTATCCAAACCACTCAAATTTTCTCCCTATCAGGAATAGGGCCATTTCACTTTCTTACCATGGTATACTCACTGGAGTAGCTCTTTCAATTTTTTTCAAGCAATTTTCCTTTGCATTCACAATTTGGCTAATTGTTTGGTGTAAGAGGCCTAGCTTTCAGCCTATCTCAGCTTTTGGCATACCTTCCTCACTAAGGTTAATCATTTCCAGCTTTAATTTAAAGTGAGAGACACATAGTCTTCCTTTCACACTTCAATAATTAGAGGCCATTATGTTGGCCTAAATTCAATACTGTTGTGTCTCAGGAATTAGGGAGGCCTGAGGAGAGGCAGAGACAGGATCAGCTGGTCCATGGAGCAGTGATAACTGCTGCCAAAGCTATGTCTTTAGCACACACGTATCAATTAAGTTTGCCATCTCCCATGAGTGAGGTTCATGGTACTCCAGAACAATTACAATAGTAACATTAAATTTCACTGATCATAAATTACCATAACAAATATAATAATAATGAAAAGCTTAAAATACTCCAAGAATTTCCAAAATGTGACACAGAGACACAAAGTGAACACATGTACTTGGCAATATGGTGCTAACATACTTTCTGGATTCAGGGTTGCTGCAAAACTTCAATCCGTAAAAAGTTTAACATCTGAGAAGCACAATAAAGCAAAGAACAGTGGAACAAGGTATGCCTGTACTATATGTCCAGCACTGTGCTAAATGATTCCACTAAAGATGTCTCAAAGGAAGTAGATGTTTTTGACTAGCCTAATTTCATAAGGTCTTTTATTTTAGCTATATCAAAACAAGCCCTCCAAAATACAAAAGCACCAACACAACAGACAACCTGGCCATTTCATTCTATTTGTGGGCCCCAAAGAAAACTGCTGACTAAATATAATTATAGTAGGACCTCTGTATGCTGACCACCAAAAGGACTGTAACAAACTGGTCAACGTACAGAGGTGGTCAACTAAGGAACCAGGCCTATTGTACTGATGTATATACATGGTGCATGTCTGGTCTATGAAAATTAGGTCAACTTAAGGAGGTGGTCAGTGTAACAAAATGGTCAACTATGGAGGTTCTACTATATTTACTACTTCAGCAACACTCTGTGTCTTTGGCATTATAATGTACATTACAAATCTCTAAGCAGAGATCAGTATGCATCATTCCATAAATCTATCTGACCTCAGAATCCTTTTAGCCTAGAATACAAGTTTATTTAGTAATTAATGAAATGTTTGGAAAACACTGTATTAATATTTCCACAGACTAAGTTCAACTGTATAATGACTAAGTATTATCTGAAACACAGTTACATGGGACTAATAAAGCACACACTGAAAGACAACGCTATTAACTTTATAGTAACAAAAAAAATTATAGTATATAAAAGAGATAAAAACTAAAGCTAGATTCTTCCTTCTACTCAATCCCACTTATATAAGGGCTCTCATGCAAAGCTACAAAAGCAAAGGGATGGAAGCTCCAAAACAGGCATCTGAAAATACAAAGTATTTGAAAAACACAATGCCAGTAAGTTCTAAAAAAAATGCAGGAATGCTATTTTTTTAAGCTAAGCTTATCATTTTATACTTTCATCCAGACATTTGAGTGTGAGCGCTCTGCTAGTGCTCAATCCCAATAGACAGAATCCCTATGTCCAATGACCCAAATGCCAATTTAAACTGGGTCACTACATTTTTCTGTCGTTTCATTATAGGGGCATAAAATTGAAATTTATTTTTGCTGCTTTCTACCATGTCCCCTTGAACAGCTACATAATATCTTCATTGCCTCCAGCCAGCTAAGAATCTGTGACCTACACCAAGTTGCAAATCAAGCCTTATATTGAACTACTGGACAACAGAAGAACTTTGATTTCTCATGCTGTGGATGAATCTTAATGTACCCAAGCACTAACGTAAGAGTAGATATATAGATATATATACGCCCCATGCTTTACTAACAACAGACAAGCGGGTCGTTTTAATGAGAGATTTTTGTCTTTTTTATTCTCTTCATTCCTTTTCACACATATCTTATTCAGTATTCTTCACATAGTGGCTACTTTGTTAAAGTGGTTCAATATTTAATTAAGGATTCAATGGTAAAGTAGTTTGCTTATTAAATTATAATAACCTTTAGTGTTTACATAGCTTTTTCTAATTAATTAAATAACTTAATAAAAATTTAAAAATTCGATTTAAAAGTGAGCTTTGAGAATACACAATTTATTCTTAAGATACTAAGCCATGAACATAACATATTCAATCATATAGGACATACATGAAACACTAGAAGCCCAGGAGGACCCCAAAGCTCTGACATGCTGAACCATATTCTGCAGTGCCTGTCATATGGACACACAAAATTTGGCATTGATAAAGTGATTTCCTTAAGAAGCACATCAAGTTATCTGAAGAGGTCCAGATGGGAACAGTACTGATTTCTAGGGAAAAAAGTCAAAGTAACTATTTCTTCAAATTAATTGTTTAAATTCAATTCCTCCTTCTCTTAATTATTAAATATTAAGTGTGAATCTTTGTGCTTGTTTTCCTAGTAATAGATAACACTGGATTTATTAATGTTCACTAAAGCTTTCTCCTAAGAGAGAAAACTCATAAAGGAGCCTAATAGTGTCAACTCATTTCAGATTACCTTTCAGGCTATTTTAAACAAGTTTTGGTTGTTTTGTTTTGTTTTTTCAATACACAGATCCAGAATTTGGTGCCTAGTTTTCACTGTATCTAATGAACAGATTTTAGTTTGTTCCCTTATTATATCTTCTTATATAATAAAGAAACTGAGGCAGAACTGTGTAACCTAAAATGAATAAATGTCCAAAATACCTGTCTACAGAGTTTCATTGCTGTTTTAGTTACTTGGACATGAGAAGTACAACCTGGAGCTAAGGAAACGGACCAACCTGAGCCATGTAGAATGGTCATATGATTGTTGCTATTCAGAGCTGCCCTGGCATTTCTGTTTGCAGGCATAATGGGGACCTGCAAGACCCCATTCTTGGCAACGGAAAATGCCCCCAGAAAACGGGTAAAATAAAAAGGTAAGCTAAGTGAGGCAGAACAAAGGAAAGTCATCTAGTTAACCTTTAAACCAGCTGCTGCTAAATTTCTTCTCTGAGCAAGTTTCCTGCTTTTCCTAGAAGCCTGGCCAGTTGGGGATACAGCTTACTAATACCCCTGCTGGGTCTGTAAGCACTCTGAAGGAATAATGACCACAGAGGAAGCTGTGTACAAGACCTAGCAAGAAACATTAACTAGGCCGCCTCCTGCCTAGTTAACAGTTATATTTGGCTAGGATCAAGGGATAGGTAGGGCTTTGAAATATGGGTAGGAGGGCTTGTGTCCCTTATTGCAAAGGAAGACCCTCTGTGGTGGTGATGAGAGGAAAATTCCTCTTTCCCACTGATTCTTCAGAGGAGATTGACTCCAGTGGTGTTTTACTCCACAGTGAAGTAGCAGGTATTAACACCCACCTAAGAATCTGTGTGTTGTGACCACAGAAAAGAGGCTGGCCTCACACAAGGCTGAGGCTTCAGATTTCTCAAGACTGCTCATACCTTTAAAGTTAATGATTATAGAAACAATAGAAGCTGATATGCTCACTCAGAGAAACTGCCAGTGTCTTTGCTCCCTTCCTCAGCTTACCCTCTGGGATAATGAACAAATAGCCTTCAATAAACACTGAGAGGATGGCTCAGCACCTGTAGCTTAAGTGGCTAAGGCTCCAGCCACATATACAAGAGCTGGCAGGTTCAATCTAGCCCAAGCCTGCCAAACAACCAAAAGATCACCGGGCATTGTGGCAAATGCCTGTATTCCCAGATACTTGGGTGGCTGAGGCAAGAGAATTGCTTAAGCCCAGGAGTTGGAAGTTGCTGTGAGCTGTGATGCCATAGCACTCTACCCAGGGCAACAGCTTGAGGCTCTGTCTCAAAAAAAAAAAAAAAAAGCTGAGTGGAGCAAATACTCAGGACCTCTAGCCACAATCCCACAAATGGGCAGTGGTCTCCTGTGCTCCCACCTTTGAAAATTCTATTCTGTGTGTCCTGTCTCTTTGTTTCTCCTTGATTCTAACTTTATACTTCCCTAGTTGATCTTAGCCAGATTCACAAGTCTTAACAGACCCTGCCCCCAGGGCAGGACCCTGGCAGTGTGACCTAAGCAATGAGGTAGAGGATTGGGGATTATTGTTCTTAATTAGTTGGTGTTCATTTGCTCTCTTTTTCCAATCCTTCCACTGCAGTATATAATTAATGCTGGTATAATTACAATTTGTCAAGAGTATAGCAGGCTCTCACTATCTCTATTAGTGTAAAAACTCTAATCTTACATATGCTTTCCAAGTTACCTATGAATCTTATGAAATACCATCATTGGCTCTCGTTTTCCTGCCGTACTACCAATGTCTGTTCAGTTTTACTACTTACTTTACATAAAAAAACCACTGTTCCCCAACTTTTGTACATACATACACATATACTACACACACACATTATTTAGTGATTTAAAAAGCACTCCTTATACAGATTAGTTTTCAAAATGCTTTGCTAAGTTTAAGCAAGTTTCTTTACTTCTGGACCACTCAGAATATTTAATATGGTAATCTATACTAACAATTTCTTGACAGTAACATAATATGCCACATTTCCAAATCTATTTGGCTATAGAGACTTTTTTTTTTGAGCATTTTTTAACATACACCTTGGAAACCACTTAACCAAACTACTCAAAACAGACCAAATATATACATATTTGCTTGTATTTTATAAATACATATAAAATAAAACAAACTGGAATATATTAATTTATCCACTCATCCATTTGCCTTTCTACCAGTCATCTAATAGATAATGTATGTATAGAGTGCCTATATATGTAAATAGTCATACACTTGGTGATAAGGGAGATAAATTTGTAAATATGTTTTAACACATTTTTTTATCTTATTAATCTGCATATAAAATGTTTCAGCTCGTTAAAAGCCTCTTAGTACATTAAAATTATTTTAAAAATTAATAGAAAATATAACTGATAATTAAAAAATTATAAGTGATAAACTAGGGAAACAAATAATATTAAATGGCAATAATATATTTTTTAAAAATTATTAAGTGATAAACTAAGAAAATATCATGTACTTTACAGAAAGTGTTTTAATATTAAATGGCAATAATATATTTTAAGTTATATTTATTCTACATAATTTTTCAGAAAACTGGAATAAAAAATAACTAATCCTTCGAAGTAGAATATATACTTTAGAATTTAAGAGGTATAAAATGTATAAAGTAATTAGAATATATACTTTAGAATTTAAAAGGTATAAAGACAAATATGTCCTAATTAGATGTCAACTAATTAACAATTATACAAAACTAATTATTTGCCTGTGTCTCAGAGTTTTTGTAAGTCAAGTCCTTCTTTTAGTTCCCCTAATCTTATTCCTGACTTTTTATATCGCAAATTTTAGAGAAAAATCTAAAATCATTTGACTATGAATACTGACATCAAATAAAACTTAAAATGATGGAACATTTTAATTTGGACAGGTTGGGAGTCAAAAACACCCATGACAAGTATGTGCTGTAATTCAGAAATAATCTTTCTTGTTATGAACAAATACTACTATAGATCCAGCCTCCAAACTTCTGCTTGAGATATTCCCGTCTTTTTCTTTCATCTGTACATTGCCAGCACAGCCTCTTAAAATTAGTTCAATCCAAATTCTGTGCAGTTATTTCCTAATGATTTACCCTACAAATACTCATTTCATCCACCTCAGAATTCATAGTATTTATAGTCCTTATCTTTCAGAGCATGTATTACGTTATATCTTATTACTTTATACTATTAGTTAGCTCTTCACATATTCCAGCTTTCTGTCTATCTACAGTATAAACTTGTTTAAGGCAGGGAACTTTTCTTTTCCTTCCTTGAATCCTGAACTACATTGAGAATAGAGTAAGCACACAAGTTACTTCTCAGAATGATAAAATTTCATAGCAGAAATCTAAAAATACCCTATTTTACAGATGAAAAAGAAAGCCTAGAAAGGTGAAATAACTTGCCCAATGTTATTATGTTATGAATGTTATGAATTATATTATGAATTATGTTATGAATAAGGGTAAGAACCCATGTTTCAATTTAATCAAGTATTGTTTTAGCCCTTTTTAAAAGAAAGATACTTAAGCCTTAAATATATTCATTCACTTTCTAGGTTTAGTAAGTATAAAAAGCTTACCTATGTATATAAGCAAGAACTTTGCATTGCCTCAAAATTACAATTTTCTTCAATATTAATCATTATCCAATCCCGGCGATATATATAGATAGATAGATAGATACCTGATTACATGTCTACTAACCCAGAATAGCCTTTCTTTTATTATGTTTGTAAGTTATGTCTTCCTTTTAAAGTATGAAACAAGGAAGAAAATACAACTAAATAGGCAAGTTCTAGTTAATCAGAACTTTATCTAAGCAAAAGTAATGAATTCCTTATCTCCCTCTGAATCTTACCATTCAAGAAGCCTTCACATCAAAACAAAACAGAGCTAGATATTCGATAGACTAATTAATCTAAACTTTCCTTTAGAGACTCTTCTATCATATACTCAAGTCCTCTAAGCAAGTGGGCCATTTACATGCTGAGGAGAACAGCTGGAGCATGAGGTGACACACAGATTTACTTTAAGAAATCAGCCCCAAGAGAGGAGCTTAGTTCTCAGTTAACTTTGGATATTCTAACTTAAGACCATCCTAGGGAAATAAAATCACAAACATGTATTACTTCCACAAACTAATGATTAGATAACACTGCACCCCTAAGGACCAGAACAGAAATGGGCTATCAAAAAAACGCCTTTCATTGTTACTAAATTAATTTCCTCTGAGAGGTAATGGAACAGGCCAGGATGAAATAAGGAGTTTCTATTAAGTTCTTGAAAGGAAAAGTCAACACCTTCAGTTAAGTGTTCATTTACTAAAAGGTAAACATTACAGGTTAAATTGTCCCCCCCACCCCCCAAAAAAGATACTGATGTTGGGATGTCCTCAGCACCTCAGAATGTGACCTTTGACCAATGAAGTCATCAGTTAAGATGATTACTTATACAGTCGGCCTCTAATCCAATATGACGGGTGCCCTTGGAGAAATTTTACAACAGAGACACTTATAGAGGGAAAATGATATGAAGACACGGGGAGAAGTCAGTCATCTATAAGGCAAGGAAAGATGCCTAGAATAATAGATCCTTCTCTCAGAAAGAACCAATTCTGCCCAGATCTTCATTTTAGACTTCTGGTCACCAGAACTGTGAGCCAGTAAGTTTCTGTTGTTACGCCAGCCCCTTTGTGGTACTTTGTTACAGCAGCCCTAGCAAACTAATACAGTAAGCAACGAGAAATGTCTAAAAAGCATGGTTGTAAGATAAACGCAAAATAGCACTGAACTAAAAATTTAAGAGTCCTAGATTCTAGGTTTTAAGTTTATAGCCTTTGGCATAAATTCCTTCCTCAATTTATTTGCCTATTCTTCTTTTTTTTTTTTTTTTTTTAATTTTTTTTTGTAGAGACAGAGTTTCACTTTATGGCCCTCGGTAGAGTGCCATGGCATCACATAGCTCACAGCAACCTCCAACTCCTGGGCTTAAGCAATTCTCTTGCCTCAGCCTCCCAGGTAGCTGGGACTACAGGCGCCCGCCACAACACCCAGCTATTTTTTTGTTGCAGTTCGGCCGGGGCTGGGTTTGAACCCACCACCCTCGGTATATGGGGCCGGAACCTTACCAACTGAGCCACAGGTGCCGCCCTTTGCCTATACTTCTTTCAGGTTGTCGAGAGGATAGTACGTAATAACTATGTGTGAAAATTCTTATCTAAGTACAGATATTAAGCAAATAGAAGATGTTATCTAATATCTACAATTTACTAACATATCTCGTTTCCAGGTAAGAAAAATAGCAAAGGTACGAAAAGGTTTAGGTGATCTCATTGTTTTCTCCTTAGAAATGAGAAGCTAATGACTTCAGATATTAATTAAACACTAAATCAAATACACACAAGTTAAAGCACCTTGTGGTCAATTATTTCCTTATCTGTTAATTTTTAAAACTTTAATCCCCCATTTAAAAAGCAAATAAGAAAACACAAACAAAATAATAAAAGTAACTATTAATGATAGTTCATGTAATAATTGAATTAGCATATCCTTTCTGTTAGTTATGTTCCAGAAATTGGCTAAAACTTAAAAAACTCAAAGACAAGAGTTCCTGCCTTCAAGGAATTCTCTCTTCAGAAAAAGAAATAGGAATTGATTAAATAATTATATCCCTTGAACCACTTTTTTGTTTTGTCCTTTAGTTTCTGGAACTGATTAAATACTCACATAAGCTAGGACAAAGTTATGCACATAGTAAATTAGAACAGATACATGTTTTATACATACATCTATTTGAATAATGCTTAGTGTTCTAGAACTGATAATGCTTTAGACAATATACTATCGCAATACTTTAGTGAATTAATTGAAAAGTTATTAAATTTTCCTTCTTAACTCTGCTGACCATTGGTTCATGTTAGAGATAGACAACTTCATGTCTCAGATTTTTTAAAAGGCAAATTTAAAACAAAAATTGTTTTTTATTTTTTAAAGAATTTGTTGCATTTGTATTTTATCATCCCTTTATGCTGGGGAAGAAAACAGTTAAGGCTAGCTAGCTAGATCCTTATTTTCATAAGAGAAAACTGATTATTTTAATGTTTTGACCCTTTCTGAAAATCCTTCTAAAATGTACACTTTTCTTCTCTAGTTTGTATGCATGGGTAATATATCCCAATTAAAGTCTTTGATGGCTAATGATTTCTTCAAGTCCTGAGGGGTCAGCTGAGTATCAGTGATCCACGCACGGACCACGCACGGATCACTAACTACAGGAGAGACAATATACTGCTTGATCTTTACTCCTTAGGTGGAGGATGGACAGAGAGGCAGGGGCTGAAAGTCAACTTAAAGACAATTAAGTCCACTAGATAAAAAAAATGTTTAAGAAAAAATATATGAGAACAACCATGTTGAATCTAAGTTAAAGGCTCACTGTACGTAGTTTAATCTAAGAGCCAAGCTACAGCGGAATGTAAAAGCAAGCACGAAATAGTGAAATGACTCAAAAAGTCTTTGTTTACTTTGCCACAATGAGCTTGGAAGCTGTGTTTGCAAAGGCTAAAACACAAAGCAGATAATCTCTCACTGGATAATTGAGCTGACACTATTAAAGTCTGGGAGTTTCAAAGACGGTAGAAATAATGGCCCCCATTTTCTGAAAGTTTAAAACTCAATGAGAAAAGAATGAATAAAATTAACTACACGGAAACAGAAGCCAATATAGTACAACCAAGAATAGCGATGAGATGCAGGTAATTCTCTTTCCATTTTCTTCTCCTGATCTCCTCCACCTTACGTTTCCACATTTTACCATCTTCCTTTTTTCCTGATTTCTCTTCTATAATGTAGTTAAGCAAAAACCTTTCAAATACAGTTTCCTCCACCTTCTCTACCAATATGTACAGTTCCTAATAAGTCTTAAATAATGTATTAAAACTCATTAAATATCAACAAGTCTTAATCTAGTTCTTATCTCACAGAAAGTACAAACACATGAAAGTGTAATCAAAGAGGAAAAAGAGAAACTCTAGAGAACTGACATTCATGTCTAATTTGATCTCCAAGAATTTAAGGAATTCAAACATAAACATGGAAAGGTAAAAGTAGAGTCTTCTAAATAACCCGTCATCTCCAAGAACTTAATAGATTTTTTCACTTTCTGTGATTTAAAAAATATATATCTATTTTTAAACAGTTTCTTTACAAGCCTTTTTTCAAAAAGAGAAAAATAAGATAAATTCTTATTTTATTTTTGTGATTTTAATTTTACTGTCAAAATTAAAATATCCAATTAAAGATGGTTCTTGCACACTGTCTTCAAATTCAACAAACTTATTCTTTATTAAATTAGAAGAGAAAAATTCAAGAAGATGAATTCTATTAAAAAAAATTCAAACTGTTAATAATATGTTGCTTGATCCCATCTGTCATGAATTGGAAAGGTTATATGATACAACGTAACTATGGCACAACTGTAATGGCATGTAAAAGGTAATTCAGGGGGTAGGTAAATGAGGATTGTTTATGTTGGAAGAAAAACGTGGTTTCTTCAGGAAGCCTGTACTTGCTTAAGTCTTCTCTAATTTGAATATGCCTTTGCATCCTACATCAGTTTTACTTTCTAAATGAATCTCAAACACAGAATGATGTGACCAAGACTAGCATTCCGCTTGATTAGAACTGGGGAGATAATGATGAATTTTTAAATGGCATAAAGACCTATATAGTTACAAAATTTAGTCACATTTTTCTATGAAATTACTGTGTCAACATTTATTCATCATCTTTTAGAAGCTTAAGTATAATGTGAGGGTCTTCTAGATGGAAAAAAGTAGAGGACCTGAATTGAAAACTACTTATTTTTACTTGAAAAGTGCAAAACTATAAACAGGAAACTAAAAAGCACATGTCCATAGAAACAAAACATTACCTCCAATATAGCATGAAGGAATACATGAGTGCTAAGGGGATGCCAAGTGTTACTCTTACAAGAGTGAATGGGAATAAGGAATAGATGAATTCTAAAAAAGTGAGTTGTGTTTTGATATAGAAAACAGGCAAAAATTGGCAGAAAGAAAAGAACATTATAGTCACGGGAAGCAGAATAAAAAAGAAATCTGCAAATCAAGTAAAAATAAATAAATCTGATTCTAAGATTTGTTAATACAAGTATAAATAGGTAATTATTTTTAACATGTCATCTTAACCAAATCCTAAAGAACCAGGCAAGGAAATATATTTTTGCATCTACATTTCAACATAACTACTATATCTAATGCTCTTAAAATCCATCTAATAATAATAAAAATAACAAACCTAATTCTGCCCTTTCAGAAAAAAATTTAAATAGTTAAGAGGGTAAGTACAAAACTAAAGCACAGCAAGTTTAATTCTATAGAGTTGTTTATTCATATCTTGAAGCAGGGAGGGAATTAAATAATTAGGTACTTGTCTTTTTAAGAGCATTCTTCTTGGAATTAAAATAAAAGAAACAAAAAGCTTTATACAGATTCAGTGCAATGCCCTTTAAAATACGAACATCATACTTTCAAGACTTGCAAAAAATAATTCTTCATTTTGTATGGAACCAGAAAAAAACCTAGGTAGCTAAGACAATAATTAGTAATAAAAACAAGCCAGAGTCATCAGCCTACCAGACATTAGGCTGTACTACAAGGCCACAGTGATCAAAACAGCACGGTATTGGCACAAAGATAGAGACATAGATACTTGGAACTGAATAAAAAACCATGAGATGAAGCTAACATCCTTCTGCCACCTAATCTTTGATAAGCCAAACAAGAACATACACTGGGGGAAAGAATCCCTATTCGGCAAATGATACTAGAACTGGATACCTTTTGCCACTCATTGAAATCGATTTAAGATGGATAAAAGATCTAAATCTAAGACATGAAACAAAAATCCTTGAAGAAAGTGGGGAAAAAACACTTGCAGGTATCAGCCTGGGGAACGACTTTATGAAGAAGACTTCAGTGACAAATACAACAGAAGCAAAAATAAACAAATGGGACTTAAATAAACTGAATAGCTTCTGTACAGCCATGGAGATAACCACCAAAGCAAATAGTCATCAGAATCGGAAAATATATTTGCATATTATGATTCGGACAAAAGATTGATAACTAGCATCTACAGAGAACTCAAACTAAGAAACATTAAAAAAGCCAACAATCCCTTATATCAATGGGCAAGAGAGAAGAATAGAACCTTCTCTAAAGAAGACAGACTAATGGCTAACAAACATGAAAAAATGCTCATGGTCCCTAATTATTAAAGAAATGCAAATCAAAACCACCCTGAGATATCACCAAATCCCAGTGAGAATGGCCTACATCACAAGTCTCAAAGCTGCAGATGCTGGTATGGATGTGGAGAGAAGGGAACACTTTTACACTACTGGTAGGACTGCAAATTAACACAACCTTTGTGAAATGAAGTATGGAGAATTCTCAAAGCACTCAAACTAGACCTCCCATTTGATCTTGCAATCCCATTACTGGGCATCTACCCAGAAGGAAAAAAAAAAATCCTTTTACCATAAGGACACTGGCACTAGACTGTTTATTACAACTCAATTTACAATCACCAAAATGTGGAAATAGCCTAAATGCCCACTAAACCAAGAATGGATTAACAAGCTTTGGTATATGTATGCTATGAAATATTATTCAGCCACTAAAAAAGATGGAGACTATATATCTTTTTTAGTAACTTGGATGGAGGTGGAACACATTTTTCTTAGTAAAGCATCACAAGAATGGAGAAGCAAGAATCCAATGTACTCAATTTTGATATGAGGACAACTGATGACCTAGTACATGGTGGAAGCTGGGGCTTTGGGGGAGTGGAGAGAGGGAAAGGGGAAGGGGGATGGAAGGTCAGTGTTTGGTACACATCTTGGGGAAGGAACACATTTATAACAGGGACTTTGCTTGACCAACGCTATTAGTGTAACCTGGATCTTCGTACCCTCAACAATCCCCAACAATAAAAAATAAATAAAAACTGGGCGGCGCCTGTAGCTCAAAGTAGTAGGGTGCCGGCCCCATATGCCAGAGGTGGCAGGTTCAAACCCAGCCCCTGCCAAAAACTGCAAAAATAAATAAATAAATAAAAACTAAACTAAGGTAACTAACAGATTCTGCTCAATAAATGCTCAATAAAATTATCTGTTCCAAATTTACCAAAATATGGACAATTCACCTTCAAAGATAATTAGTATTTGATTATTATCTGAAAAAGAGACATTTTCCTACAGCTCATCACTTTGCCAGAAATTTGCCCTATGCTTGAGTAAGAGGATAATAAGCAGGAGATAATCTTTGAAAAGTTAGAGTTAATAATTCAATAAAAGAGGGTCATCAGAAACATATCAATTGTTTAAAAAGGAATGAAGTTATTAAGCCTTTCAGGACATGCCTAAGGTAACAAACAACTTGTCTTGAGATAAATTACCAAAAGGAACGTATTATTTTTAAGTCTGTAGATATTTAAGATTAAATAATACCTAAGGAGTTGTGTAAATTGTAGTGAACAAATAAAATTGATCATTCTATCTGAGGGGAGAGAATAAAACCTTGATCTCACGCAAAAGAAATAATCCCAACAGTATATGGAGGTAGTTTACACAATGGTTAAGGATGTAGGCTCTGGAGCCAGACTACCTAAATTCTTACTCCTCCACTTAACTAGTTTTCAAATGCCCTTAGTACTAAATAACATAAAGCAAGTTTAGAACACACATAACACACCAAAAAAAGAAAGTAATAAGAGAAAGTTTATGTGTGTCTGCCCCAGTTTGGATTCCAAAGCACTGTAAGACAGGCTTATATCCTCGAGGCATATAATAAATAGTCTGGGAATCTGACCAACCTAAAATAAAACACCTAAAAATACTAACATCAGAGGTTCTCCCAATAAAACAGCCCAGCCAGATTATCTTAAAGAAATAAACAGAAACCCTTAAGTCTACAAACTTCATCCAGAGTTACTAGTCAATTTTTAGAACTCTATCTAGAATGTGTATGTGAATAAGAACCACCACACAGGGTGGCGCCATATGCCAGAGGTGGCGGGTTCAAACCCAGCCCTGGCCAAAACTGAAAAAAAAAAAAAAAAAAAAAAAGAACCACCACACATTTAAGGACAGAGCCTGATAGAAAAGACAGAGATCAAAGCAATCAAACAAAAAACAGTAACTTGGAAAAAACACATAATAGTAAAGAGAAGAAAATTTCTAAAACTATCAATAATAACCCTCAGAGAGATAAAAATATAAACCATGAAATAAGAACAGATTGATTTCTTTTTAGAAAGAAATGGTTGAGGTCCAATAACAAGATAATTGTTTTATCCTACAGAGGGTTGGAAGATAAAACTAAGGAAATCTTCTAATAAAGGAAAATCAAAAAGAGATGTGGAAAATACTTGAAGAAAAAAGATAAAATAATTATTAGAAGACCAGTCCAGATTGCTACCCATCAAAGATTACAGGAATTCTAAAACAGGGAGGGACAAATGTCAAAGGAAGGAGGAAATCCAAGAACTAAACATAACTGCCAGAACTGAGCATGAGTTTTCCAAGTCCAAAGAACCCACCAAGTACTCAGAATGCTGGTGAAGAATAGGCTCCACCAAAATAAAGACCCAATAAAAAGGAAATCAAGCAACAGGGGATCCCATGCAAGAAAGAAAGAAGCAAAAGGAATCCCTGGGATGATGAACAATGAGAAAAGAAGAGTCCAAGATAACAACTATGCAAAACCCAGGAGAGCAACCAGCACAGATTAGACCAGGTTCAAAAGAATCTGAGAGCCACACTGTCAAGAAAATGAAATCAACAGAATAAATAAGATGATATTTACAAAACAGGATAGAGCTTGGAGATAAACAATAGCAAGTTCATAGGTAACTAAGCCACCCTTTAACAAGCATATATATTCAAGTAAAAACAAAACTGTGTAAAAGACAGAAAAAGTAACCATAGAATGCTATTACACAGCAAAGCTATGAGTATCATTTAGTCATAAGATAAACATTAAATACTATCCAACCAAAATTAGAAAACTATATAGATGGAAAGACAAAAAGCATGTGTGACTGTAGGAACGGCACAAGTAAAAGGACAAAATTCTGATCTTTCCCTGTGGGAAGTCAATAGACATTTTTAGTCAATGTCAAAAAATATCAATGTAAGCTTACTATTGGGAGGTATGACAGCCAATATCAAAAGAATCAGCTAAAATAGTTGAAGATGTTTCTCTCTAAGAAACAGGAAATGAGGTAAGGGTAACAGACAACTGCAGTCTTCCATTACAAACTCATAGAACTATTTCACTGGCACTATTTAAACAATGTGCTTGCAAAAATTGATGAAATGCATATAAAACATTGATAAAATTAAATTACAACAAATTTTCCTAATTATAACATTAATACATATTCATAATTTGAAAGCTGCACAAAGAAACTAAGAATAAAAAAAGTTGTCATTCGGATAAAACTAATTTATTGCTGTACTGTCCTTAAATATTTTTGCTGCATATACACATACTTGTATAAAAAAAAAACAAAAAAACTTGGGACTCATGCCAAATATGAAAATGTACACAAGCCTTTTTTTCAACTAACATCATTAATATTTTCTGATGTCCTTAGTCTTTTAAAGCACCATAATACTTCACCTTATCAACATCACTTAACTATTTTTCTACATATTCTTTGCTATATAGTTAACATGGTTTTGCTTTCTCAAACTTACATTCTTTGCGACTTGCTGATTCCCTTCCTCTCCTTGTTATTTCTACCTTTCCTTCGTGGAATCCATCCCCTTCTCCTCCCCATGGGGATTTCACCTTCCCTTTTTCTCTTCTCACTCTAATAACAAAATGATACCCTGATAAATGACAGTCACCAAGTTCTGTGAGTTCTACCTCTTAATTAACTTGGATCTACCAACTTCCATCCATCTCTACCATCACCATCTAATCCAAGCCATCATTATCACCAGCCTACTATCCTAATTCATCTCCCAGATTCCACTTCTGTCCCTGCTTATAATCCTTCAATAGCTTAATGTTATTTTTTAGAATAAATTCTAAAATGCTTCCTTACCTATATGGTCTATGATACATAATCTGGCCAACCTCTCTAGCTTCATTTCACACACTCACTCTCTGATTCTTTACACCTCAACCACACTAATCTCTTGCCTCAGAGCCTTGGCACATACTATTTCCTCTGCCTAGAATAATCCTTTCCTCCCTTCCCCAACTCTGTACTTGGCTAACTCCTACTCATCCTGAACAATACCCTCAAGTTGCTCATTTATTCTATGGGAACAGTGAGTGCCCCTGGATTTGAGCAACTAGAGCTGAGGAATCTAATAGTGCTTTAAAATTTTTTTCTAAATTGTTCAAAAGAGACATAAAATTAAGAATAGTGATAATTTTTCTTATATAGCCCTACGTTATATTCAATAGTACAAATATTTATTTTCAGTGTGTAGTTCTAATTTTATCAAGTTCTTGAAGACCAACAGTGAAAATGGACATAGTTGTCTTGCATCCAACTTTAATGAAAATGCTTCTAATACTTTATCAGTGTGTAAAAATTATTTTAAGGTCTTGATAAATACCTGTTATCTGATTAAGGAAGTACCTTGCTGGGTTTTGCTTCTAAAGTATAATATATGTATGTACACATATACATTATATGCCTATAATATTATTCATTTTCAATTTTTTATTGGAGTTACTTTGCTAATAATTTATCTGAGATTTGTTGCATCTACACTCATTAAATGAAATTGGCCCTTTGTTTGACTATTCCTATACTGTTCTTCCTTCTCTGATTTAATATTAAAGATATAATATTTGTTAATTTTTCTGTTTAATTCTGTGCCTCAAGAGCATATATAAGGCATGAGAGCAAATCTTGTTTAATGTAAGGTCTTAAGCACATAGCATAATGTTTTATTCATCAGTGTTTTTTTTTTTTTTTTTTTTTAATTTTTTGCAGTTTTTGGCCAGGGCTGGGTTTGAACCCACCACCTCTGGCATATGGGGCCGGTGCCCTACTCCTTTGAGCCACAGGCACCACCCTATTTATCAGTGTTTACTGAACAAATAAATGATTCCCCCAATCTCCATCTTGGCATCCAAAATTCTCCTAACCTCTGAATCTACCTAGCTGTCCTGTAGGTCCTCTGCATATTCAGGACCTATAAGACATGGAGCATGAAGCATGTTAGGCTCTCTTCTGAATTATCAGATGTAGTCTCTCCTACAACCTTTTCCACATGTTGTCTTCCCATAGATGGCACCCTTTCAATTCTGCTCCTCAAATATTCCTGGAATTGATCTCCTCTTTTCCACCTATTTTGCCACAGTCTTAGTTAAGTCCCTTACCAAATTTTATCCTAATTACCACAATGGTTTAATAAGGGAGTCCCCATGACTCTAGGATCCACCTCACCTGTCTTCTAACCCTCTGTGTCACCATAGTGGCTTTTTTCCTAACTAGAACAAATTTTATCCTATCATTCCCATGCTTAAAATCTTCAATGACCTCTTCTCCACATGTGAAATACTACAGCTGTACTACTACTATACTGCAACATAATTTATCCTGTCTGTCCCTCCATTTAATCCTAAATGTACAGAAAAGTTAGTGCTATATGTTGTTTAATCTATCATCAGGGTCTATTAAATAAAAAGCACAGAAAAACTATTTACAGTGAGCTGCCTAACATAATGACTTACTGCAAGTATGGAATTTGGCATAAACTTTATAATTTTTAATTAAGGAAATATATAGCTTGACCCTCACCAGAAGAATTTTCCATTTTAAAAGTTCCTTTATTTTTTTTTTTTTTTTTTTTTTGAGACAGAGTCTCACTCTTATCACCCTCGGTAGAATGCCCTGGCATCACAGCTCACAGCAACCTCAAATTCTTGAGCTTAAGCAATTCTCTTGCCTCAGCCTCCCAAGTAGCTAGGACAACAGGCACCCACCACAACACCCCGCTATATTTTTTGTTGTAATTGTCATTGTTTGGCAGGCCTGGGCTGGGTTTAAACTCATCAGCCCTGGTGCATTTGGCCGGCACCTTAGCCACTGAGCTATAGACAACGAGCCATAATTATTCTTTAAATATTAAGTTCAAAGTTTTAAAACTATAGTATTTATTGGTTTTTTCTACAGTCTGTTGGGAGACACTCCTTGATGGGTCTTCTCCTAGCCCTAAACATATGAATGAGTATGGCAGGAATCAAAGACCCTGATCACTCTGTACCAGGGCCATTTGTCAGGACTGGGTTTGCAGTGAGCAACCTTGAAGAATGAGGTAAAAATCACCCTCCAGGTGAAAGATCAGTCTTGGTTGCTACAAAAGCAGTGGATTCATCATGTGTCAGCACACCTCAGTTGCAACCCACTATATATACAGCATCTACCTGCACCATGCTGGGTCACCTCCCCTAGGACTTAGGGGTAAGAAATGAAGTGAATATGCTAATGACCATGCTGCTTGCTGTGCCATGATTAATGAATTCCTCTGTCTCTGACCTAGGAATCTCATATCTTGTACCAGCATCCATGAAACAGTAACAATTTACTTATAAAGTGAAACCATATCCCAGTCCCATTAACTTGACTCTTACCAATTCACAGGCCCCAGGGATCGAATATATGACGTTCAACTACTGAATAATACTGCCATTTCTTCCTTACCACCCATCTGAAATAGGCATAATATATAAAAATCCATGTTCCCTACAAAATTCATCTTACTGTGCATTTTAAGATTTTCCACCTGCTTATTTTAACCTTCCATACTGCTTCAATCCTTTTGCTCCCAACTAGGTAAACTTCATGATTCTACTTATATTTCATTTCTCTATTTTATTCTGTATTTTCCCTAAAATGGAGGAGTTTTCCAGTATTTTAGCTTTCCAACCATATAACACCTGCACCTAAACAAGTCACAAAGCCTACCTGAAAGGCACCAGAACCAATCAATGGAGTACACGTGGTTGTCATCTCGCCACATAAAAATGTTGTTAATATATAGCTGAGCATGTTGGGATCTCTTCTGACTTCAGCTCTAATTTTGTATGCCTCTGAGAACTCTTTTGTACCAGCCTCTGGATGCAAAATGTGTTTTTTCATCATTTATTTATAAGTTTTTCTTTTCAATAAGAGGCCTTAACACCTTCCTAGACATTAAGCAAAAAAGGAATTACATTTCTTGGAAATGTCAGGCAAAGAAGAGAAATGCATAGCTCACATTATCAATAGGGAAATATGTTTTAGGAAATGACATAAGAAACAGGACAGATAAGGCAACTATCAGAGTTTTTCATTTTGGCTACAAGGTACTTAAGATCTGCCCCAGAGATAGAATTCAGAGGGCTGAGTAGACCCATACCAACTGACCCATATAAAAGCTAAGAAAAATAGCAGATACTAGTGATAGCAATGAACTGATAATGTGCTACATTAGTTAAATTTTTAGCACAATTATGATAAGAATATAAATTTTATATTTCAGGTATTCCCAGGAGTGTCATATATGAAAAGAGAATGTCAATTTGTCAATATTGAATGAGACTACCTCCCTAGGAATATCTACATAAGAAACGCACTGACTAGGGTCTTCCCGAACAGTTAGCTTCAAGTAATAAGTACCACAGCAAGTAAGTCTGTAGCCACTAAGAGAGGCAGTTAGGACCACAGAAATTCTAATGTAAATTCTGAAGCCATTTCTAATCTAGATATTGCTATAGACCTCTTACATAAATCTCACTTAAAATATAACTGATACTTATTGAACACTAAATTTGTGGACATTTGTCCATTTTTTCTCCATTATTGAGACATTTATAAAAACAAGAACAGAATTTTGGCAGAATTATGTAATATTGCTCCTTCTTCAGTATACATTTTTTGTGTTTATTCCTAAGTGTTTCTATTGAAGCATCCTTGTTCATGCATTAGGATCCTGGAGATGTTGCCACAGGTTTCAAAGCAAGGTATGATAATAAACTCCTGCTACAGAAATTCATGGGCTGTTCTCAGGGTGATCTGGCTCCATGCCTTCTTCAGGAATGAGCAGCTGCTGACATACTTCCCTCTGAGGTTATCTACCTCCTCTTTTCCAGGACTTACAGCCACCTGCTCCTGCTTGCCCCCTTCCACATCCCCACTTTCTGCAAGAGCTAAAGCCAGTCCCAGAGAAGGAGAGAGAAGTTATCTTTACCAGCCAAACCTGTATCTCAAGAGATGTGCTACACGGACTTCTCAATGTCTACAACACAGTGTGAGCACCAAGGAAATCACACCCCGTGTGGTTCCATGACAGTGGAATCACTTGTGGATGTCCAAGGTCTTCCTACCCATACTAATTATGAGCTTGACTGAAGCTTGGCCTAACTAAAAGGGACTTCAAGAAGAGGCTTGACCCATGTTCTAAAATGTACCCAGGATTGGTTTGGGGGAGGCTATGGTAATAAAACAACAGATACAGAGACAACTGTTTTTGAAAGAATAATTTATACTCACAGTTCCAGGAGGAGGGGCACACCACAATACCCAGGGCCACACAGGAAAGCACCACAGTCAGGAGGCAGAAGAAAAGGGGAAAATATGACCCACGTCTTTATTATCATGATGATTATTATTATGATTTCACAGAAAAGGCAAGGTAAGGCAGGGCAAGCAGTTTAGGATTGGCTAGTTTGAATAATTTCAGTAGTTTCCAGGGTGTAAGGACTGCCCTAGTTGCCTGGTACTTGGCCTTGGGGTGGTATTATTAAGGCAGAAAAAGGTTGGCTTAATTTGGGAGCTCAGTAAGGAGGTAGTAAGCAGTATGGACTCTGACTGGATGTTTTACGTAGGAAAGAGATGCACACAGGGGAGTCATTTGCTATCTTTAGGAATCAGTAGCCCTAGAGAGGCAGTGTGTACCAGCCAGCAAGGCTCCAAGATGTCAAAGCATCATAAAATACAGAAAATAAAAAACACAATTAAAACAGCCCAGATTGTGATTCTGGGCTTAAAGCCCAACCAGATTTTATTTCTTTTATAAACTTTGGTAACACTAACCATTCTCAGGTCCAGAGATTCCCCAAACTAAAAGCCTTTATAGAAGGCCCTAACACTTCTACCAACCTTACCCTGTGTCACCACTATCACACACTGATGGTAAATACAGCAGAGTATTCATTCCAAAAGGTCTCTCCATGTTTTCATACTGATTACTTATATCATAATTTGAAATCTGTATCACAACCCATCAAATAATGACATGGGCTGGGTGCTATGGCTCCCAACAGTAATCCTAACACTCTGGGAAGCCATCACCAAGTAGTTCAAGACCAGCCTGGTCAACATAGTGAGACCCTGTCTCTACAGAATATATATTTTTTAAATTACCCAAATGTGGTGGCACACGTCTATAGTCCCATATTACTCAGGAGGCTAAAGCAGGAAGATCACCAGAGCCAGGTGTTCCAGGTTACAATGAACTATGATTGCCACCTATATTCTAGCCTGGGTAACAAGAACAAGACTTTGTCCATTTAAAAAAAAAAAAAAAAGACATGGCCTTTGCTACAAGTTTTGAAAAAGTCTCAATACTGCTGTTGAAATCATTCAGAACACCCAAGCTTCAGGTGCTGAAAAGGCTTACAAGCTTTTTAATCTACACCACTGGCTACTGTTTAAATGTCTGCATAAAATTTAAACAAAAGGAATACAAAAATATCACCAGCATTCAGCATTTTATAGAAGAAAAGCAGGAAGACTGACTAGATAAGTAACAAGACATCTCCTTTCCCTCTACTACTAAGCTTCTCAGCAAAATTTTGCTCTACTTTAAAATGCTACCAGTCATGTACTTTGAGAAGTCACAATTTTGATATAGCCACCATTCAGTGCAGTAGACATTTAGGCATAGGAAAAACTTAAATCTTTATATGATTTTTTAACTGGTAGGATTCTTTTCACTGTTGAACTGTTACACACATTTTCCTGATTATTCCACGTAAAAGTTAAACTAAGTATGTTTAAAGCACACACACAAATGCAGTACTTCAATAATCAGAAGTTTTCTTTTAATTACAATAGAACCTCCATAGTTGACCACATCCTTAAGTTGACATAATTTTCATAGACTGGACGTGTACCACACGTGCGTATCAGTACAGCAGGCCTAGTTCCTTATGGTGACCACCTCCATATGCTGACCAGTGTGTTACAGGTGGTCAACTTACAAAGGTTCTGCTACATATTTTTTCTGTAATCACAGGCATGCTTGCTAGGTAATATGATTAACGTAAAATACTAGGAAAAAGACTAGTTTAAAAACAAAACAAAATAGAAATAAAGCAACCAGATAGGCAGGCAGGCTCAGTTCCAATTCTGTAGTACATTATTAACCACCAAGCTTAACATGATTTTCAGGGATTTTATAAAACAGTCGCAGTAGTAGGAAACCTAAAATCTGTCAACTGTTAATCAAGTCTGGATGGATACCACAAACAATAGTAAGCCTATTACTTGATGGGATGCTTAGTCACAGCTTCTGAACATGGCAATCCAATCATAAGAAGTCATCTATTTAATCCTTCTAGATCAGGCTTGAAAAATCACAGGACCTAAAAATGTTCCAAATATCTTTCCAAACTGCTAGAGAACTCTTCCAACTCAGGCAACAAGCAAAAAAAATCTTAAAAATAGTTACTTAGGATTGATGCCCCATAAAGCACCCAAATAAAAAGATCATGAACCAGTTCACACACCAAGCAAAACACAAAGAACTGAAAACAATTAAGGTTAAGTTCCATCCAAGTATTATAGACAACCAAAGATTTTTATAAAGCTAAAAGCTGTAACAGAAATCTAATTATTTAACAGTTCAGTATCTAGTGACAACCAATCAACATGGAAAATGTAAAGCAAACAAACAAAAAAGAAGCCTAGGCAGCCATAAAGCCATTTAGAAAATTGGCAGTCAAACATTACTGGCGGCACCTGTTGCTCAGTGAGTAGGGCGCCAGCCCCATATACCGAGGTCCGGGCCTGGGCCAACTGCAACAAAAAAAATAGCCGTGCATTGTGGCCGGTGCCTATAGTCCCAGCTACTTGGGAGGCTGAGGCAAGAGAATTGGCTAAGCCCAAGAGCTGGAGGTTGCTGTGAGCTGTGACGTCACGGCACTCTATCAAGGGCTACAAAGTGAGACTCTATCTCTAAAAAAAGAAAAAAAAGAAAAAAAGTTACTATCCTGTAGCAAATTCAAAATTAAAAATAAAAGTCTCTAAAAACAACAGAATTGTCTAATGGATTATAAGATCACAGATTATAAGATGATATTTGGTTTGCTGAACCATTTCATTAACATCATTATAAGGAATCAAATACCTCAGTAAAAAGGAACAAAAAACTCTCCAAGTACACTGATAGGAAATGGATAATTGGTGCAACAAAATTTGACTCTGACGATAAACTGACATTAGGGTTGATAGAGGATTATGACCCTTATTAGGGTCTTTATTCTTTTCCTGCTGCTCCATCCCTACACTGGTCCACTGGGGCATACTGATCCTCACTTAAAGTTACGATCTGAACACTGGGGGGGAAAAGCAAAGAAATCCTCCTTCCCTCAGTTCTTGACACTGTTGACACATTGGAGCATTCCTTCAACAAACATCTTCTGTGCAAATGCAAAAAGCCAAGTCTTACTCACTGGAATTTTTAAGATTTTGCCAAACATTAATGGAAAATAAAAGTCAAGAAAACAATTCTAATCCTGCCACTATATTCTCCTTTCTGAACTAGGGGACCTACCTTTCTCCTATTTAGCAACTGTAGCACTCTTTCATAAGAATGGCACACCCTGCTGAATGAAGACAGGCAGTGGAGAAATGGGAGAAGGAAGGTAGAGGATGGAGGGCCTAGCCAACAGCCTCCATCAGTCATCCACAAACCCTCTTAAACGTTAAATACCAGAAAAGGCTTACCAATAATTGTGGTATCAAGGCAGAGTCTGTGCTTAATACTTAAAGCAGTAATCACCTTAACTATTCTGAAAACACTCAGATAATACCTAGCAAATGAAGATCCTGAGATTACTGTAACAGACAACCACAGTCACTAGTTATATGACCTTAAGCAGACACCTGATTTCTCTAAACCTGTTTCCTTATCCGATGAGCATGATAAGATAAACCTCATATGATTAAGGGTAAAGTATACCAATGTAAATGAAAAGGCCTGGCACAGTGTGCACCACATGACAGAAACACATGGTCCTGTGCATTCCTTTTAAGGGTTAGTTACTTGATTGTTGCTATTATGAACGTTATGAAGGCAATTTTTTAAAAAGAGGAGGACTTGCCCTACTTGACATTAGGACATTGTGCAATAAAAACACTGACACTAGACAGAAATAGACAACTGATGAAATATGAGAAAGTAATCATAGCACAAATCAGCAGGAAAAATACAAAATGCTTATATTCTGTAGAAAGAAAAATAAAATCAAGCACTACCACTCACAACTTACACAACAAATGCAAACTCCTAAAGAATTACAGACTCAAATGTAAAATATAAAATTGTAAAGCAAACAGAAGAAAACATAGGGGGATTCATGAAACCAGATTACAAAAGGATTTCTTCAGACCACACAAACCACCTTGTTTGATTTATATGTTGTGATTTAAAGATTCTTTAACAAAAGGTAGATATCAAATGCAAAATTAACAGATTGCAACATCTATTATTATCTAGTAGGGAAAATCGGTGGCACCTGTAGCTCAAAGGAGTAGGGTGCCGACCCCATATGCCGGAGGTGGCGGGTTCAAACCCAGCCCTGGCCAAAAACTGCAAAAAAAGAAAGAACGAAAAGTAGGAAGAATGAGCAAAAGATATAAATAGCCAATTCGTATGTATTCATTCAACAAACATTTATTATCTACTTTTTGAAGTGGTATGAACAACACAGATAAAGTCCCTGCCTTCAAAGAACTTGAGCAAATACACAAATAATATAATTTTGTGATAAATACTATGAAAGAAGGTAAAGCAGAATAAAGTTATGGAATACTCTTTTAGAAAAGATGGTTAGGAAAAGTCTCTCTGGGGACATGACATTTCAACAGATAACTGAATGAAGTGAATGAGCCATGTTAGTAAAAGGAAAGATTTTTCCAGGCAGGAAAAAAAAAATGCAAGAACAGGAAACCATAAGGATAACAAATAACAAACATGTGAAAAGATAACCAATCTCAATAATAATCAGAGAAATAAAAATTTAAATAGTGATACATCACTTTCTAAGTATCAGACTGGCAAAAGTATAATCTAAGATACTATCAAGCGTCTGTGGAAATGGAGGCAAAGAGGACGCTTATGTACTGCTAGTGAGAAGTAAAGCAGGGCAGACATTCTGGAGATCAAGCTGGCGGTGCTTAGTGAAATGAAGAACGTGCACACCCTACTGTCCAGAGATCCCAGTCTGAAAAGGTGAAGTTCTACCAAAAGCCCGTAAGAGGATATGTATGAAAACAGAAATCAAAGTTGTTTGTAGTTTCAGGCAACCTAACTGACCATCACTGGAGGATCAGATAAGATGTGGTAAGGGTATACACTGAAATATCTGCAGCAGTTACAAGTTATGAAATAGACAGTACGGAGATCCAACTGAGCACTGAAATGCTTACAGGGAAAAAAAATCTTAGATTTACTTCAAAATAATATAGTCTGTAGAAATGAGGGTGTAGGGAGGAAGTACCAAGGGAAGAAATGGTTAAAAATATTTATGAGGTAAGACTGGCTATGAGTTGACAATTGTTAATGCCGGGTGATGGACACATGAGAGTTTGCTTTATTATTCTCTCCACATTTGTACATCATAAAAAACATATTATACAAATAAATATGGAAAGACTAATAGAACAAAATTGCATACTATTTTATGATATACAAATGTGGAGAGAGAAGTACAACCTTTCTATCAAACAAGGCATGTTTTACATATGGAATGAAAACAGATCTTTAACACAATATCATTTATATAAATTAAAAATAAACGTGTATAAAACAATACTACATATTTTTTAAATATACAGACATATCCAAAAATGCTAGTATTAAGTCTACTTAAGCAGAGATTAGAATGGGAACTGGGGATAAATGAGAACTATTTTACATAAAAGAAAAGAGGAGCCTTGTACTCCCAAAGCTGATAGTGTTTCATTATCTGAGGAGTTTGATTAATTCAACTTGTTAAATCTGAGGTCAAAAAAGAAACACTAAACAAATGCAAAGCCCTCTGGGATCAGAGATGAGGGGTAATCAACTCTGATTTGGGAGAAGTATTCCTGCCCCATGTCTTAGACCCACTGAATCGTGATCTCTGATATTTGGCAAAAGGTACTATACAGTTTGATTTCCATTTCACAGAGGAGAAATTTAAGTACAGTAAATGAAATAATATTCCAAGCTTACAAACCAGCAACTGGAAAAAGTGGAATTTAAGCCCAGGGCCAGATTCATTATAGTACCAATGCTGTCCTACCATAATTTAAATCCTGCACCCTGTTGCCAGACTGAACTTCCTAAAATAGTATTTTATCCCACAATGCCACTAAAAACAATTAAATCCTATCAGGTTTATATACTCTCCCCAATCATCCTCATCCACTTCTTCAACAAATATCTCACTTTTCTCCAACGTAAATTCTCTCGTCCAGTCACACAAGTCCTTACTTCTTTCAGGATGCCCACAACACTCTAATAAGCCCTTTCTTCAAACTTAAATACCCTCTACTCCTCTGTATTTATTTGTATCCTGCACATTCTACAAGGTTCACTGTTCAGAACACTGCCATACCATTAACTGAATGAACTAAAGTCCCACAGCTACCCTAAGAAGTTTCCCTAATGACTTCAGCACACACCTTTTCCTTCTTTAATTTCTTTTGCACTTACTCTCTATGCCATTCAATTAGCACCTTATTACAGTAACACCTCATTTATCCAGCATCATTGGGAAAGGAAAGTGTTCATCAGAAGCAAATTTTCCAGACAACTTAAGCATTAATTTACGAAGCAGCAAAGTAGAGTAAAATAGTGCTAACTTTAGTTACAGACAGGCCTAGGTTTAAATTCCAATTCTGCCACTAGCTAGTTAAACGTATGTGAGCAAGGGTCAACAAACCCCTCCAAGTCTGTTGTATCACCTGTACAGTGGGGATATACTACTAACTTCACAAAGCTGTTGTGGGTATTTAGGAAATCACGTGTAAAGAATGTGGTACAACATTTTTAAACCATGCCTGCAAATACTCAAACTACTATTATTCACTAACACTTTAAATCATTTTTTATGAAATCTTCATCAAATGTAAATATTTAAACATTTTTCTCAGAGGATAGTGAATATAAATTAAGCATTTCTTGATAACTCACAATTCATTCAATGTTCACACATTCAATAAATATTTACCCAGGGCCGACTTTGTGCAAAATGACAATAGGGATAAGATAAACATGTTCCCTGCACTCACTAGTCATTAAAGAATTTAACTTTGTGTTACAGGATACGAGTGAAGCAAACAAGATGCTGGATGGAGAATAAGGAAGAATGGTTAAGGAAGGCCACTGAGATCTGATAGATCAATAGTCACAGAAAGGGCTGGGGAAGGGAAACACTGTCCTGCGGTGTCAAAGGGCTGGAATGCTCAAGGACTGAAAGAAGTCTAGCAGGATCATGCATGAGTAAAAGGGAAAAAATAGCAAGAGATGGGTGTGGAGAATTAAGCAAGGGTCAGGTCATTCACAATCCTACAGGCCACAGTTACAGAGTTTGAGTTTTATTCTAAATTTAATGGGAAGTGGCATACCAAGATAGATAATATAACTGCACCAAGTATTTCAGGAATCATAGCTTTTTCTCATTTCTTTGTGGAGTTACCATTAACAAATCTGAATCCGAGCTTCCACCCCAAACAAAAGCAACAACAGTAGAATGCAATGATTTTCAACATTTTACTGAAAGGAGCAGCACCTCTTTTAATAAATAAAATACTTCTTATACCCCACTACATAAAAGTATTAATGATGGTGGAACTCTAAGATGACCTCTAAGGTCCTCACTTCATTTCATACTATATCACCTCCTTCATTCCTTCTAGAACAGAGTTTTAAAACATGAGGATAAATAAAGAACACTGGTCTAGTCATCATAAAATTTCAGTTACAGTCCTGGCCATGATTTAATAGCCAAGCAACCTTGTACAAAAGCCACTTATTGCCTTCAGTCTCCACTTCTTTACTAAGATAGATATAATACCTGACGTGCTCATCACACACAATAATAGTGTAGGTCAAAAGTGACAATCTAGGGGGAAGGCAAGGTGTGTCACAACCTATATTGTAAACTAGACCCTGTATCTTTTATTGCTTTTGTAATAAAGAAATTCTGGTTGCTTGCTTGATGTTCAAATCATATCAAAATATTAAAGATCCAAGCGTGAATTAACATTTGCAAATGTCTAAGACAATTTACAAATTGGTAGATGTGGCATTAAACGAAATCAAAACTTTTAAGAATCCCTACTACAACTGAGGTCCTATGCAATGCTCCAGCCAACAGCAAAAATAAACAAACAAACAAAAAAAAAAACACCTAAATTTGGTGTTTAATGGAGAATGAAGTTTATTTTTTAATTAGAGTTTGAAAAGTCAATGACTATTGTGTATTTCAAAATAACTAAGAGAGCAAATTTCAAATGTCTCATCATAAAAAATAACAACTCAGGTCAGACACAGTGATTTACACCTGTAATCCTAGCACTTTGAGAGGCTGGCAATAGGAGATTCACCTGACGCCAGGCGTTCAAAACCAGCCTAAGCAACGCAGCAAGATCCCATCTCTAAAAAAAAATTATTAATTAGCCAGGCATAATGGTGTGCATCTACAGTCCCACTTATTCCAGAGGATGAAGCAGGTGGATTACTTGACCCCAGTAGTTTGAGGATGTAGTGAGCTATCATGATGCTACTACTCTTCAGCCCCAGCCAACAAAGTGAGATCTTAGAAAAAAAAAAAAAAGGAGTAACCAAGGTGATAGAGACATTAATTAGCTTGATTTAATCATTCCACATTATATATACATCAAAATACTACTGTACCCTACAAATGTAAATAATATACAATTATGATTTTTCAAATGTATTAATATTTTAAAAGTCAATGAGTTAAAGAAGTTAATATATATACTCTCTTAAATTTCTCAATCCTTTCAAAGTGTTAAACATACTCACTTTTAATAGATCACTGAATTAGGTTATATATGCCCTTAAATAGTTCACCTGAACTAGCCTATCTTCAAAATGTATACCTTTAAATAGGTAGGATTTTCTTATTAAAATAATAAAGAACTTTAAGATAGGAACTCTCAAGCAATTAGACAATGTGTAATAGTAAATCTCCCATATAGCAGTTAGAAATACAGACTGGATGTACATATAGTAAGATGGATAGGCCTAAATGGTTTACTATGGGGCTGGGGTTTGATTAAGAGGAGCTGGACATAGTGGCCGCTTATAATCGCCGCCTGTAATCCCAGCTACTCAAGAGGCTGAGGGGAGGCAGGAAGATCACTTCAAGCGTAGCCTGAGCAATAAAGCAAGACTCTGTCTCAAAAAGAAAAAAAGAAATGGGAATGGGAGTAAACAAGAATAAACCAATTTGTGAATAAATTAATGTAAATTAAACAGCAAAAAGGGCTGACATGAACCAGTGATAATACTGTGCAATGAACTGGGGAGTATTACTAACTCAAACCTCTACACTTACAGGCTTACTCTCATAGTAACTTTTATGTTATCAGTCCACATCTACTGAATATCAAGTTATAAAAAAATGACATTTATGTAGGTCAAAATAAATAGAAAGTTATATAGCTAGGTAAGTATATCACATAAATAGATAAAAAGAAAGATAGATATGCTAAAACTCGTAATTTAAAATACCTAATTCTAGGCTCAGCGCCCATGGCACAGTGTTTACAGCACCGGCCACATACACCAAGGCTGGCAGGTTCAAACCCAGCCCAGGTCTGCTAAACCACAATGACAACTACAGCAAAAAAATAGCCAGGCATTGTGGCAGGCACCTCTAGTCCCAGCTACTTGGGAGGCTAAGGCAAGAGAATCTCTTAAGCCCAAGAGTTGGAGGTTGCTGTGAGCTGTGATGCCACAGCACTCTATGGAGGGTGACATAGTGAGACTCTGTCTCAAAAAAAACCTAAGTCGGCAGCACCTGTGGCTCAAAGGAGTAGGCCCCATATACTGGAGATAGTAGGTTCAAACCCAGCCCCAGCCAAAATCTGCCAAAAAAAAAAAAAAACCAACCTAATTCTAAAGATTGGCCCAATACATATATTTTGTGTATTACTAATTTCTCCTTTTAATATAAAAGATAAAGGGTAATAATTTTAGAAAATACATGTACACAAAGTAAATCTTCACAGATTTCGAGAGAGAGAAAAAGTCCAGATTAGTTGGGTTTTTTTTTAACTAATGAAATGGTAGATTTCTATCCAAGTATGGGAAAAAGAATCACAAATAACTTGACATCATCCAAGTGTGTAATCTTTGTCAAATACACACTTTTGACCCTATTTTTAAAACGAATGCTTTATCATTACTGAAAACAATTACCAAAAAACTGTGTCTTTAAAAGAAACCTTAGTCAAAAACATCTAAAACTCTAAAACTCTGCAAGTTGACTTTTCTCTCATAAAAAAAGTAGAATTCTCAGAGTGACAAACTGAAATACACCTATTCTCTGGTACCATAATTCTGATTTACATCTTATCTTTTAACTTTCCATCAACTATATTTTAAAGAAAAATACAATCTTCTGATAGTAAGAATACTTGACTTCTTATAGCTTAGACTACTTGACTTCTTATAGCTTAGATAAACCCTAAGTAGAAACTCAGGTCCCTCTTAAGTGATAAAATTTAAGCAGTTTCATACCAGACGAGAGATGAGCCAAATGAACATTTTAACTCCTGTATTAAAAATTTATTTAATAAGCAAAAATGTATTTAATAGGAAAAAAGAAAATCACTTTTAATAGGGCTGTTCTTTAATTGTATATATGTAACATACCATAAAATTTACCATCTTAACCATTTGTAAGTATACAGTTCAGCAATGTTACATGTATTCACATGGTTGTAAAACCTACAGGTTCTTCCAGAGCTTCTTCATCTTCCAAAACTGAAATTCCATATACACTAAACAACAAATGTTCAATGGAAACAACTGAGTTCAAATATGGGTTCTATAAATGCTGAAATGTATGACCTTCAATTGCTAAAGATTTTTGCCTCAGATTTCTTGTCCAAAAAATACATACCGCATATACTCGTGTATAAGCCGAGTTTTTTCCAGCACAAAATTTGTGCCGAGTTCGGGTTTTTCAGCACAAAACTCGGCTTATATGTGAGTATATACAGTAATAGTACAACATCTACCTCACTGGGACAAGGAGATGATGAATAAAGTCATCAGCTTAACATCATTATATTCCTTGGGTCATTCAAGTATGTTAATAGTTTACTAAGAAATTATATATTGACACACTTTACCATTTTTAGGTGACTACAGATTTAAAGAATAATAACTGTCTTCCTGCTCTCTTCTTTCTCATCTCTCCCCTCTTCTCTTCCCTCTCTCCAATATAAGACAAACTTACACCTTTTTATTCCAAAAAATGAAAAAGGAATGACTAATATTTTCATGAAGTAGACTATTGCCCTCAAAAAGCAATCACAAAATAGTCCATGTGATTACCAAGCCAAATGAATCTCTGGCAATATCCTATGGAAAAATATCTTTACTTATGCCAAATAAGAGGAAAGATTTCCTGGCTGCCTTAATAAGCTTCAGGCAAAAATGCTTATCCACATCAAGTGTTCCAGTAACCATTCCAGTAAAGAACGTTAAAAAAAAGAAAGTCAATTACTTTATCCAAATAAAGCTCAATTAATACGATTTTCATCAATTTCCAGGTTTCAACACATCTATAGAAGAGATTATCATCCACGTGAGAAAATATCCTTTTCCTTTCCCTTCAGAACAATGAACTATTTATTTGTAGATTCCTTGGGAGGAAGAATATGCAAGATATTGCTTCTCTCTTCCTTGCTGGTTATGGTAGATAAGAAGGTGCTAAGATAAAACCCAAAATAGAATTTTCTTTTATTATAACAAATTTTATTGTAAGGTATATTATAATATTGAATAGAGAACTGAAAAGTTCTATCTCTACTTCAATTATCATCTCAGGAGAACACAATCTTTGCTGTTTCATCAATGCAGTGCAATAGAGCATTGGATTTCAAGGCCTTAAAATTGGCTTCATAAAATGGTCTTTGATTTGATGTCTTATATCAAATCAAGGTTATCTCTAATAGCATCCACCTATGTAAATCAGAAAGTCTTAGTAGTAATTCTTAAAATGCTACCTTAAAAGTAAAAAAACACAATCAGAACCACAATATAAATTTATTTCAGAAACCAAATATATAAAAATTAATGTTAGATGAGGTTAAACTACCTGCTTTTTCAATACTATTAATTCTATTTTTCGGTTTCTATAATTCACCTTTTCCATAATAAAGTAGCAATCCATAATCCATAATATGAATAATTCAACATAAATAGGTATTAAAAATTAATAGTCTTTTTAGAACAGATTAACAATAATTTACAGTCTAGAATCCAACACATGCAATAAATAGAAACACTAATACACTCTGTAAATTTACTCACAACAATTTCTAAATAAAGTTTTTAATGTTTTAAATAAAATTATACTGCTTTTATGTGTTCAATTTTCTATCAAAATTCTACCTAGATTAAATGGAATCTCTCAAACTTGAATTATTTTGAACAAAGCTATAAATCATAACCTACCAGAAGAAATGATAATTTGCTTGTTTTTCCTGTTTCGTTGCTTTTTATAAGAACTTCCTTTTTTACAGGTACAATAAATAACATATGCAAATTAATAAAAACAAAATAAGCAATCTGAATTATTATTTATATCTGATCTAATGCTTTGAAGCCTTGTTACTTTGGGTGGTTCTTACAGAAGAAATCCTGACAACAAGTAAAAATTAGTTTTCTGCAGCAGAGTATCATATGCCCTACTATATTGTTAAAGAAAACCCCACCCTATCCTGCTACTACCACCACTACCACTCTTCCAATCTCCTCACCCCTTCCTCAATTATTTTAAAAACTTGTGCACTGCTGGGGTAAGTAATCTCTTGTTATTTTACACAATTAAAAAACAGCACATTCATAAAAGATTCAATTTCTATCTTTTAAAGACCTAAATAAGTATTTTCCCATTATTAGAAGGAAAGAAATCTTAGAAAGTAATTCAAAGTTATAAAATCTTTCTTTTAACATAAATAATTTTTAAAGAGTTAAATTTCTAAAATATTTCAACAGACTCATTGGTTAAATATTCTAGCCTTCTTAGTTAAGCAAAATATGCCAATAATCCTCCATTAATAGAAAAAAATCTTAAGCTCATTTTAGTATCAATCAGCAAGATAAATACTATAAGTCAACAAATACATACACACATATGTGTGTGTGTGTGTGTGTGTGTGTACATATATACACACATATGAAGGCCCCAATAATCTCAGGATTAAACTGAATGAAAACATAACTTGGAAGTCAGCCAGAGAAGAGAGCCTGTCATATAGTAATAAACATAGCGGGACTAGAAGGAGCTCCCACAACTTTCAAACAACAGAAAAACAAGTCTCTCTTAGTCGTATAGTAAATTATGGTTGTGGACATTCTCATTAAAATATCAACACCTAGAAGAGAAAGGTCAGAAACCCCCATTACAATCACACTCGTAAAAAATTCATTAGTCTTATGACTGAAATATTCTCACTAATATTGTATATATTTTACATAATAGGAATTTATTATAATTTACCCAGATTGGATTATTTAAAATCAAACAGGTCCAATAATTGTCATCTTTAATCTTCTACTTTTGCTGACAAATCATATCAGTTATAAAAATCTGAGAAATTAACTCTATAGTTTACTGATACCTTTTTCCTTTCTACATAACTCAGCTTGATCTGACCAAATGCCATAATTAGACAGCACTGTACTTCCTCCTCAGTACCCTGCCTGTAGCAATATAACTTAGGAAACTGAAAGCTCTCCCATAAGCCTCAGCCACAGTGGCTATTTTTGTCTGAATAGGGCCCTGAATACTAAATAGCACTTATTTCACCTACTTAAATGTCCAGATTATTTAAGAAGATATTAAAACTATTCTGTGCCCTGTCAAAGGAAATCTGAAATGTTTTAAAGCATCATCATCAGGCTTGCAGTTGTCTGAAAAACCTCAATTATAGAAATGATCAGAAATGTGCAAGTTGTTTCATAAATACCTATTTGTTTAAAGGAGGGACAAAAGGATGATATTTCTGATTAGATTTGAGAATGAAGACCCTGTGTTTTATCTGGGTTAAAGCTGCTTAAGTGAACTGATAGACATTGTGGAAAAGTAACATCAACCTATACCTGTTTCTCTGCCTTTTATAATTTCTTAAATACACAGATAAAAAGGCCATTGTTTAATTCGTTGTATTACTTTCATTCTAAGAATATCTAAGAAAAAATGTAATAAGTAAAATAGACAACACAGTATCTCTAAGCAATCTTTAATATTTCAAAGGGCTGGCAAACCTATGTTTTTTCATCTTGATTTTAGTTTGAAGTTTGACACAAATAACCTCCCTCTCTATTCTAAATGACAGCAAGCCACTATAACACATACACAATTCTTACATATTTTAAACTTTCCAGCCTTGCCAAGAAGATATGTAAAATAAATAATAAGTATATCCATAACATAAATCCCAGTACACATCATATAATCAACTAGCAAAGAAAAATAGACTTATAAAGCCTCATGAATTTGTTACAAAGAAAGATTTTTCTATGTTCAAAGAGGTAATTATGAGGAAAATGTTTAAAGATAGAATGCTATACTCTTAACCCAGTGCCATCATTGCCTCTACTACCAATAATTGGTTATTTTGCAATTGATATCAAGATCACCGTCCTTACTAGAAGACTTTTCAAATAAATGCCACTTTATTCCAGTTCCCAAGAGAAAAATCAAATTGACCTGCATATGCTCCTCATTGCTGATTTTAAATGAATATAAAGCATGTTCAATTAATGATCAAATGAAAGTACTTTAAGAATTTTGCTTAGAACAGCAGTAGTTATAAACTTTAGTTAATTCATCTCATGCTCAATTTTGCAAATTTTATTAAACATACATTGATAAAGCTTAATTTATTGGATTTTTTATAACTATACAACAAAAACTAAATGATAGCCCTAACACTGCCAGTTGCATTTCCAAGTTTTAACAAAATAGACAATGTGATTTGTGTAAAAGGCAGATGCTATTAATGGTGTATTAAGTATTATACAGGACTTTTTTTAACTTATACCTTAAATTTTTAAATGTAAATACAGTTGTCCATCTGTATCCATGAGGAATTGGTTCCAGGACTACCCCCATGCCTCACCACAGACTCCAAAATCCAAGGATGCTCAGTCCGATATAAAATGATGTAGCACTTGCACATAACCTATGCATCTCCTCCTCTATACTTCAGAGTGTTTCTAAATTACTTACAATACCTAATTTTGTGTAAATGCTATGTAAATAGTTGTTATGTTGTATTGTTTAGGGAATAATGACAAGAAAGTCTCTACAGGTTTAGCACAGATGCAACCATTCATTTCTATTTTCAAATATTTTTTATCTACTATGACTAAACCCACAGATGTGAAATCCACAGGCATGCAGGGCCAACTGTACACTTCCAAATAATAAAATAATTCTTAATTAATAAAGAATTCGTGTTTTACAAATAATAATTCATAATATATCTGATAACTTTCCCTATTGACAGAGCAAAAATATTATCATAAAATGTTAAATAAAAATAAAACATCAATAAACCACACGTTATATAATTTCAACATGTACATTTATTTTCCTATGAGATTAAGCTTGATACAAATGACAAAAGCTATTTATCAATTCATCTGTGTTTTATTGCATCTGGGTAAAATGAAAATAATATTTTTTAACATCTCAGATTACTTGTTTCCTGTTTCAGTATGATAGAAAGTAAATTCTGATCAAATCACTTCCCTACTTAAAAACCTCAGAGTAGGTCCCACTGGCCTCAGAATAAATTTGAAATTCTTAGCCTGACTTTCAAGAACTAGCCCATTGCTTATCCTTGTAGCTTCTATTACCTTTCCAAAAACATCCCCCCTACCCCCCGAAACATACACACTACAGCACTACTGAACTTTCTATTCTGTTTCTAGAAAGGATCACAGTCTCTCTCACTTCTGAACTTCTCCCAAACACCGATTGTTTCTTATGCCAAAATCCCAGTTTACTTCTCTGGCAGGGTTTACCTTGCTGACTGTTATATCCTCACTGACTTGTACAGTGCCTGGCACATAGCAGAATGCTGATATAGGTATCTAGTGAATAAATGCATAGTGAGTTAATTTAAACTTGTTTTTAACTTTTACTTTTGAGGGAGGTATTTATTGGAAACTTGGAAAACGATAAATGGTCACAAATGTTATTTAAAAGGGTGTTTTTTGGTCAAGTGGCTTTGATGTTTTTCTTATCAAATAATATCAAAAATTTTACATGCACATATAGACATAAAAACATACTATAAGGACACATGATTATTTTCATTTTCTTCATTTTATTTATCTGTATTTTTAACTTTGTTACTTCAAATATTTATTAAAGAATAAAAAGTATTTTAAAGAGTACTCCTCATAAGCTGATAAAATAAACCCACGTTGTACTTTGTAAATAGGGGGTTTACTCAACTATTCTCATTTGTCCCATCTATCAATTAAAAAAGCAGAAAAGAAATTTAGAGATACTATTCTACAGACAGGAGTTAGAGTTTGCTAACCGGATGAGATTTAAAAAAAATAATTTTCCATCAAACTTTTGCTTTAAAAACTAATAGCCTACTGACTGGTAGTTATTAATAAAATAAAATAATAAGTATATCCATAACATAAATCCCAGTACACATCATATGCATAATCAACTAGCAAGAAAAAATGAATTTACAAAGCCTCATGAATTTGTTATGAAGAAAGATTTTTCTATGTTCAAAGAGTAATTATGAGGAAAATGTTTAAAGAGAGAATGGTATACTCTTAACCCAATCCATAATTGCCTCTACTACCAATAACTGGTTACTTTGCACTTGGTATCAAAATCACTGCCCTTACTAGAAGCCTTAAGGACTTCTAAAGTTAATTCGTTTCCTTAAGTGTACCATATTCATTTCCAGACAGCATTTGAAAATGATCTCTTTATTCTAATCTATGACTTTAAAAAAATTTTAAAAATCAGTTAATGTCTTTTGTATTAACCTGGATGGTGCTAGAGAACATTCTATTTAGTAAAGTATCACAAGAATGGAAAAACTTGTATCCAATGCACTCAATACTAGTATGAAACCAGTAGATGAACAAATACATGCCCACATAAGAGAAAAACACAAACTCAAGTGGAGGTCAGAGAGAAGGAGGGGCTTGGTGTGCTCTGTAGGAATATAAGGCACACCTCCTGGGTGAGAGGCACAACTACAACTTGGACTTTACCTAACAAATGCAAATAATGTAACATAATCGTCTGTACCCTCATTATTAACCTGAAACTTTTAAAAAATCAGTTAATGAAAGTTAGCAGTATAACCCCATCCTAAAAATTATTTTTAAAAATTCACATGCCTGTACAGCAAAGGAAACAACCACCAAAGCAAAAAGACAACCTTCAGAGCGGGGAAAAGATATTTGCATATTACGAATTGGACAAATGCTTGGTAACTAGGATCCAGAGAACTCAAATTAATCAACAAAAAAAGATTCAACAATCCCATATATCACTGGGCAAGAGACTGAATAGAACCTTCTCTAAAAAAAGACAGATGAAAGGCTAATAAACATGAAAAAATGCTCATAATCCCTAATCATCAGAGAAATGCAAATCAAAACTACCCTGAGATATCACCTAACCCCAGTGATTATGGCCCACATCAGAAAGTCTCAATGCTGCACAAACTGGTGTTGATGTGGGGAGAAGGGAATGCTTTTACGCTGCTGGTGGGACTGCAAACCAATACAACCTTTTTGGAAAGAAGTATGGAGAATCTTTTAAGAACTCAAATCATACCTCCCATTTGATCCTGCAATCCCATTACTAGGCATCTACCAAAAGAAAAAAAAAAAATCCTTTTATCCTAAGGACATTTGCATTAGACTGTTTATTGCAGCCCAACTTACAATGTGGAAACAGCCTGAATGCCCACCAAACCAGGAATGGCTTAACAAGCTGTGGAATAGGTACGTCATGCAATACTGTTCAGTCCCTAAAAACTATGGAGACTTTTACATCTTTTGTATCAATCTGAATGGAGGTGGAACACGTTCTTCCTAGTAAAGCATCACAAGAATGGAGAAGCATGAATCCAATGTACTCTATTTTAAACATGAAGGCAGTAGACAAGCTAATGGGAGGGAGTAGTGGAGTGAGCAAGTACAAAGATGGGAGGAGGGAATGGGATGGGGGGTCCCAGGGTACGGCACACCTCTTGGTGGCAGGACACATTGTAAGAGGGACTTTCTCTAACAAATGCAATCAGTATAACTTAGTTCTCTTTACCTTCAGTGAATCCCAAACAAAATAATAATAAAAATGTACATGCCCATAGTCACTTTAAACATCCACCTACTGAAGCTAAAAATCACTTTATCAATTGACTTCTCTTTCCTTTCCATGTCCCCTATGCCATGTCCCATTACTGTCATTCTTTAAAAAAAGAAAAAAGTGGTATAACATAGTTGACAAAACTCTTCACAGCATAATAAAACCAGTGTTCCCCCAATTAATGTCCCTCATGAAAATGTCCCAATTAAAAAATAAAAATCTGCATCCTCTTCTATTTAGTTTTCTCTCTATGCTTCCTTTTCTCAAGTGAAGGCTGTCCATATTTGACATCTCCATCACCTCACCTTACATCCACTTCTCAAAACACTGCATGCTAACTTGACTCCACTGAAATTATTCTCCCTGAGGTCTAGATGATTTCTTAATTTAAAAATTCAGTCCCGGTTAAGGTCCTTATTTGTTCTATAAATCTGGCATGGTAACTCACACCTCCAATTCTCAAAACTCCCCTTCCTGACTTCCATGATGCCAATCCTTCATGCGATTCCCTTGAATCTCTCTGGTGTTCTCAGTCTCATCTCAAACTCTATTCCACTGGTCTTTACATACTCCCTTAGGTTTCATCGCTGATTTCTTCACACTTTCTCCCTGCACATTCCCAAGAAGAATGGCCTCATTCCCATCTCCTGGCTTCAAATATTAGGTTGTTTCAAAAGTTTTGTCGGTTTTAATGTCATGTGTTTTTGTAGCTCCATATCTCAATAAATATTCTACTGTGTCGTGATATATACTGATCAATGGAGAATTTTGTACTCTATACATTGATGCTGTTCATTTTTTTCTACTTTTAATTTTTTTGATTCTTTTCAGCCTATTACTATATGATGTCATTAAGCGATTTTCGGCCAATTTTTCTCTACGAATTCAAATTGAACCAAAGCGCTGCCGAAACAGCCC
>CAUYPK010022747.1:0-12123 GCA_963574355.1 Loris lydekkerianus
CATTAGAATTCTACCAAACCTTTAAAGAGGAACTGGTGCCTATATCACTCAACCTGTTCCAAAATGTAGGAAAAAAAGAAAGACTGCCCAACACATTCTATAAAGCAAACATCACCCTGATCCCCAAACCAGGAAAAGACCCAACAAGAAAAGAAGATTATAGACAATATCACTAATGAATATAGATGCAAATACATTGAACAAGATCCTAGCAACCAGAATCTAGCAACACATTAAACAAATTATACATAATGACCAAGTGTGTTTTATACCAGGGTCTCAAGGCTGGTTCAGTATACATAAATCTATAAATATAATTTAGAACATAAACAAACTAAAAAATAAAGACCATATGATTCTCTCAATTGATGCAGAAAAAGCTTTTGATAATATCCAGCATACTTTCATGATCAGAACACGTAAAAAAATTGGTATAAAAGGGACATTTCTTAAAACGATAGAGGCCATCTACAGCAAACCCACAGCCAATATTGTATTGAATAGAGTTAAACTGAAATCATTTCTACTCAGATCAAAAACCAGACAAGGCTGCCCATTGTTTCCACTGCTCTTTAACATTGTAATGGAAGTCTTAGTCATTGCAATTAGGGAAGAAAAGGTGATCAAACTTTTACTCTTCACAGATGATATGATTGTATATCTGAAAAACATCAGGAATTCTACTACAAATCTCTTAGAAGTGAACAAGGAATACAGCAGCATCTCAGGTTACAATACCTCCTCAAATTTTGGAATAATTTTTGCAGTAATCAGTAAGGTGTTCTTTGAAGGTTTGATAAAATTCTGGTGTGAAACTACCTGGATGATGGCATTTTTTTTTTGAAGTTTTTTTATTATTATTCTAATTTCAGTTCTTGAAATTGTTCTGTTCAGGAGCCCCATTTTTTCCTGTTCCATTGAATATTCATCTATTTTCTTCACATTGTCAAATTTCTGAGCATAGAGTTTTTAGTAGTATTCAGAGATAATCTCTTCTATCTCTGTGACATCAGTTGTTATTTTCCCTTTATCATTTTTTATTGAGGTGACTAGAGAGTTTACTTTTCTATTCTGGTTAATCTGGCTATAGTTTTATCTATTTCTTTTATTTTTGCAAAAAAAAAAAAAAAGCAACTTCTTGTTTCAGTGATTTCCTGAATGAAATTGTATATTGCTGTTGCTCAGCCTTGTCTGCAAATCCTGAAATCCAGGAGTCATTCTATCTTGGCTTCCAGCAAAAGCAAATATTATAGTTATGTGTGGCAAAAGGTATTGAGCTTTGCTTAACAAATGATCTTATCAGGTCTTTGAGGATTGGCCAATCCTCAGCCCCTGGTGACATGTGGGGATTATTTCAGGACTGTTTTGCATATTCTTGGAGGTAGATATCACCACAATTATGCCCAAATCTTTTTTTTTTTTTTTTTTTCATAAGGTTTATCAGGGTTCATTAGTGATTGTGTATTGAACTTGTAGCCCAAAATAGCTCTTCTACTCTCTATGTGGCTAAGAATTGAAAAGTTTTGACACACCTGGCATGGAGATCATGAATGTAGAAACTTTCCAGGTGGGCTGATAATTCCCAGGATTAGAACAAACAACTGCAGGTACATAGTAAACTATGTGACACATTGCCTATCTGGATTTTGAGAGACCATCAGTAGGACAACTACTGTCCAAAACAAACCTATTCTTTAAAAAAAAAAAATTAAATCTTAGAAAGAGAGGAACTGAGAATTGTATTATATACCTGTTGGGTCTGATAAATCACTGCCTAATCTTTGAGCTTGAGTTCCTAGTGTTGAACATCTCAGAGCAGCACGGGGTATAAACTATGCTCCTCCACTTGTTTACAAATTCATGACTTGGAATAGAAAGGAAAAGTAGTTGAATCACTTGGAGTTATATACAACCAAGTTTTGAAGACAGGAATTGAGTGTGGAGAACAGAACCCCACTATTTTTTAAAAGTTTGAACCCAGTGAAAAACTTGGATAGCCACTGCAAAATTCTTAGCATGAATGAGGGTAAGCTTAAACATGGGAAACCAGGGCAACAACCATTGTGATGTCATTCACAGTGACCATGTTGTGACTTCATCCAGTAATATCCAGTAATATCCTGGGATTCTGTCTTCTGGTCAAAGATACAAAGTGGACTTTTCTGCTCACTTCATTTGGTATCCCTCAAGGGTTTGAACCAGAATACTCCTTAGCACTCCATCCACAGACAGAGAAGTGATCTCCCATTTGTTCCTTATTGAGTCTATTAATTTTTGAGATTCCCAGCACTAGGTTTACACAACAGGTGAGATTTTATACAGCAGAGTGACTCATGCTACATCACAGCTGACATAACCTTATAGAATCACTTAAGTAGGAAGCTATTTGTTTTTTACTATTTTTTTTTTCTTAGAGACAGAATTTATCTTTGTCATTCTCAGTAGAGTGTTTGCCATAGGCAATGCCCCTGTATGCTATTTCAAGACATGTTTATCAGCTACCCCAAATCTTCCATTTGAGAGAAGCTTACAAATTTACTATGCCTGACTGAAGCCTCAATTTTGTCTGAAAAAATTTTTGTTTGAAAAATGTTTCAGTTGTCTTGAGCTTGTCTACTTTGCTTGAACAAGCTAGGTTATTCTGATTTTTTCAGATGATGAAAATCTTTGTTTATTGCTTTGTTGGTTTGTCTGTGCATAGGTATCATTCAGATACTGCTTTCTTATGTGGCCCATGATAGTATTTCATGATCTCAGCCTATATCATAGCAACCTAAAACTCCAGGATGCAGGCAATCCTTTTGCCTGACATTCCCATGTGGCTAAGACTACAGATTTCTGTCAGAATACCTACATGAATTTTTACATTTTAGTAGCGAAAGATTCTGACTTTTTCTAAGCCCATTCTCAGCACCCACTCATTCAGAAACTTCACTTATATCAGCATGCCAGAGGGCTATAATTATAGGTGTGAGCCACTATGTTTGATCTTTTTCTTTTTCTTTGTTTCCCACATCACTCCTTCCCTTTGTCCTTTCTCACTTTATTATTTCCTCCTTCAGTTGTCTCTCTCATTCGTTTGCTCTCTCCATTCTTTTCTTTCCTTCATTCCTTTCAAACCTGGATCTCTGTCCTCTTCACCTAAGGGAAACTCTGTAGTAACAATAAACAAAGTATAACACTGATCCCTGAATATGCAATATTAAACACTATATATGAAATAGGTAAATTGTGGAGTGTTATGAATTATATTTGAAATTATTTTTTTTATCATCTATGCTCTGTTATCTATGAGGATTATCAAGAAAAACCTTCACCAAAACATAAGCATGGGTGATCACCAGAGCTCACACCAATAATACTAGCTAATTGAGAAGCCAAGGTAGTAAGATTCCTGGAAGCTAAGAGATTTCAATCCAGAGTGAGAAACAGTAAGCCATCCCTTGTCCAAGAAATAAGTGAAAAACTTACCGGAAGTGGTGGCATGTGCCTATACTCTCAGCTGTTGTGAAGCATAAACTGAGAAGGATGCCTTGAGCTTACCAGCTTGAATTTACTCGAGCTATGATAATATAATTGTATATTTCTGTGACAAAGGAGAAAAAGTAGTATCCAATCTATAAAAGAGATTCTGTATAGGTATAAGAAAAGTCTTGTAGCATACAAAATATTTTATACATGAAGCCCAAAATGGATTTCTTACCAGGATTGCCATTCCAGCTTAATATTGGAAAATCAGTTAATAGAACAAACTACATTAATAAATCAATAAGGAAAATCACAGGTTTGCCTCGAGAGACAAAGCATAGGCTTTTGACAGAGGCAACATAACTAGTTGATAAAAACTTTTAAAAATATTAGGTAAGGGACAGAGCCTTTTGCTCTGTCAGTAGGGCAATGGCCCCATATATGGAGGATGGTAAATTCAAACCTGACCACAGCCAAACTGCAACAATAACAACCACCACCATAACAGCAAAAACTTAGATGAGAAAGGAATGTCTTCAGCATTACTAATAGGATTCACAGATGAGTTGGTAAATATAATATGCTCTACTCACACTATGGAATATTTTACAATCAAAAGGAATGCAGTAGATTTATGTTACAATAGAAATAAACTTTAAATCATTCCAATAAGGGAACTAGGCCACTTACACAGGACCATACAGAGCATGACTGAACTCAAAATAAAACATCAAGATGAGGCCCATTGTCTGCCAGTAGTATATGGTAGGGAGGAGAGGTTGGTAGGGAAGTGTAAGTGACTGCAGTAGGTATTCATATTAGTTGAGTAGGGAGAGAAGACAAAGTTCTAAAATTGAATTGTGATTATAGCTGTAAAATTGTGTGACTATACTATGAAACACAGAATTGTATACATTCAAAGGGTGAACTTTTTTCAATGAAGCTTCTTGAAGATGTTTTCAAAAATTTGAGGTGCTCAAAAGGCTCACAGCATTAAGACATATCCACGTCATGAGATACAGTCAACTCTATCTTCCTGCTCACATACAGGATACCATAAATTGACACGGAAGGCATGTTGTTCAATCCTACAAAAGTTGTCTTCTTTTTCTTTGAAACAGCATGTGACACCTTCCTCTTGGGTAGAGTATTCTTAACTCATCATACCTAAAGGCAATTTCAAACTCATCTCAAAAGATCCTATTGCCTCAGCCTTCTGAGCAAAAGGGAGTCCAGGTGTTCCCAATAGTGCTTTGTTTCTTTGGACCACACTTTTTTCCCTTCCAGGGTGTTAACATTATAGCTGTGAGCCACCACTTTAGATCTTTAATTTGGGATATGTTTTCAACTACACAGTGGATCTTCATGCCTCTTATCTAGGAACTTGGAGAGGCAGTTGGATTGCTTGAGTTTTTAAATTGGAGACCCACATGAGCAATTCTGAGATCCCCATCTCTAAAAAATAAAAAATGGCCAGATTTTATGCAGGCACCTAGAGTCTCAGGTGAGGGAATAGGTTCTTTTGAAGACAATATTTGAAGTTTGTTGTGAGGTATGATACCAGAGCACTAAACTGAGGGCAAAAAATAGAGAGACTGTCTCAATACTTAAATGGAGAAAACCATTAGTAGGAAACTTACCCCACAGTTGTACTTGTGACCACTTAACTAGAGTTTAAATTATTTCCCTAGCTTAGATATAAAATAGATAAATTATTCTCTCATAGAAAAATTGTTTTCCTAAAAACACTATTATTCAACCATTTGGACTTTACATTACTATGACCCTGTGATATCGTAGATTCTTATAGTGACTGGAAACTCCACATACAATGAATTTTTGACTCCAATCAGGCTTTTGTTTTGCACAGTAAAAGATCCACAGTATACTCTCCAACTCTTTTGTTTAATTTCTTCAATTTGGGCCAATATTCCTTTGCCCCATTAACTCCCAACCTAGGGACCAGATATCTCTGGAGAACACCTACCCATTATATGAACTGGAAAAATCCTAAAAAACCAATTCAAAACCCCCTTGTCCTGACTCATTGTCCACCACAATGGGCTACAATGAATTTCCTCCTTTATGTATTTCCATATTCCATCTACCTACTGACTTCTTCTCATTCCACAGCTCTTGGAAACTGTGCTTATAAAATTTTCTTTCTTTCTTTTTATAATTTATTTATTTGTATTAAATCATAGCTGTGTACATTGATATGATCATGGGTTATCATACACTAGCTTCAAAAACCGTTTGACACATTTTCATCACACTGGTTAACATAACCTTCCTGGCATTTTTTTAGTTATTGTTGTAAGACATTTACATTCTACATTTACTAAGTTTCACATGTACCCTTGTAAGAGGCACCACAGGTGTAATCTTACCTATCCCCTCCCTCTACCCCCTTCCCCCCTCCCTCCCCTGCCTTTCCCCTTCTCCCTATTCTTAGGTTGTAACTGGGTTATAGCTTTTATGTGAAAGCCCTAAATTAGTTTCAAAGTGAGGCAGGAAAAAACTCTTCATCATAAGAGTTGGATTTTGCTATGTGCTAGGCTTACCATTACACTGTAGCCTGCCAACATTTTAAGAGTCTGTCTCATCAAAAATAGCAAGAGAAATAAAGAAGAAAGAAAGAAAGAAAGAAAGAAAGAAAGAAAGAAAGAAAGAAAGAAAGAAAGAAAGAAAGAAAGAGAGACAAGAGAGAGAAAGAGAGAAATAAAAAGAGAAGAAAAGAAAATTTTGGCTGAGTACCAAAATTTTCTTTCTTTCTCTCTTTCTGCCAGTAGTAGATGGCAGGGAGGAGAGGTTGGTAGGGAAGTGTTAATGATTGCAGTATGTATTGACATAGTTGAGTGGGGTTAGAAGACTCTTAAAATGTTGGCAGGCTACAGTGTAATGATATAAGCCTAGCACATAGCAAAATCCAACTCTTCAGATGAAGCGTTTCTCCTGCCTCACCTTCTGGAGTAGCTAGAGATTAAGGCAGGAACCACAAACTTTGACAAGCTATTCTATTTTAGTACAAATTGGGTGATCAGGGCAGAGGTTTACTTACTGTTGCTCATAATTTTTTACAACCCCTGAGCTCAGGGGATCAGCCCACCTTGGCATTACAGGGAAACCAAATATTTTTATGTGTGGAAAAAGTTATTGTATGCTAATTAAGAAAGGACCTTATCAAGAACGTTAAGAAATGTCCAACCCTCAGGCTCTCATGACACATGGGGATTATGTCAGGACTCTTTGAAGTGTTTATCCGTGTTGGTGGATATCACCACAATTATGCCTACATCTATTTCTTTAATATCAAGTTTCATTAGTAATTATGTAACAAATAACCCAAACTCTTCAATTTACTATGTGGCCACAAAGCAAAAGTTTGTACACACCTGGCCAGGAGGCCAGAAATGTTGAAACTTTTCTCATAGGCTAATATTTTCCAGGATCTAAAGCCCAGAATCAGAAGAAACAACTGCAGTTATAGAATACATTACTGGACACACTGCCTAACCAGATTTCAAGAGGTGCTCTTCAATCCAAAAACAAGCTAATTCTAGAGAAAAAAAAAACAAGCTAATCCAAAAACAATCCAAAAACAAGCTAATTGTAGAGAACAATAAATCTCAGGACTAGTATAACGAGAATTATCTATTGTACCTGACAGTTCTGTGCAATCACTGTCTGATCATGGGGCTTCAATTCTTGGTGTGGAACATCCCAGGGCAGCTCTAGTTATAAACCATACTCTTCCACTAGTTTATAAATCCATGACGTGAAGAGCAATTGAAGGGTTATTGAATTTCTTGGCAAAATGTACAAACTTCTAGAAAAGGAATTGAATGTGAAGAACAGAATGCATTTGGCAGTAAAAGTTTGAAACCACCCACAAACTCAGATAGGCCCTATACATGCTTAAGAAGAATACGGTTAACTATAAACATGGTAACCCAAGGCAACTTCCATTGTGATTTCATCCATATTGACCACATAGTGACTTTATTCTGTAATTTTCTAGGATCAAGGATTCTGATTAAAGATACAATGTGGCCTTTTATGCTCACTTCAGCTGATATCCATCAAGATTTGACCCAGGACTGTTATTAGCCCTCCATCTACAAAAAGAGAAATGATCTCCCATTTGGGCCTTATTTATTCTATTGACAGTTGAGATTTCTGTCAATATTCTAATACAACAGTAGAGATTTTGTACAGGAGTGTGACTCATGCTGCATCATGGCTGAAAAAAATTCATGGAATCACTTATGTAATACACTATTTCTTTTCTGCCTTTTTTTTTTTTTCTTTCCTGAAGAAAGAGTTCATTTTCCCAAACCTAACAGGTACATCATACAATACTCAGTTAAACTTTTTGTGATGTTTTAATTATTTGTTTAGAATAGGATTGTTTGTGAAGACAAGTCTCACTCTACAATGTTCACTTTCAACCTCAGGTTAGGCAATGTTTTCTGTAGAGTATTCAATGGCTGCAGTTATTTATGATGGTTAGGGGAAATGACAGCCTATCTGGAAAGTTCCAATATTCCTGACTTCCATGCCAGGTGTATTAAAGCTTTTGGCTTCTTAGCAATGCAGAAAATAGAAGAGTTATGTTGGGAGACACATTCAATACACAAACATTAAAGAAATCTGAAAAGCAAAAAATAGATGTCTACATAATGGTTGTGATATTTGCCACCACAAATATGCCAAACAGTCCAGTCATAATCCTGATGTGTCACTGGGTCATGAGGATTCAAAACTCCTCAAAACCCCATAAAAAATAATTTCTTAAATAGAGCTCTATAACAATTGGCATGTGTCAGTACAATGCTTGGATGTTCAAGGAGGCCAAGATGAGCTGATCCGTGGAGCTCAGGTGTTAGAGACAAGATTGAGCAACAGAAAACACCATCAGCCATGATCTCCTACCTGGTTTCTACTGAAATAGAAACAGGAACCCAAGTTTTGTGGGACTTTCATATAGTTCCAGCTACTCCAGAGGCATGGCAAGAGGATACCTTGCTAGGCTGAGAGCATGACACTCTAGATGAGGCAGTAGAATGAGATTCTGTCTCATGAAAAAATAAAAGAAAAAAAAATTGCTAGGCATAGTTTCCAAGAGCAAATGTAGGGTGAGAGGTCAGTATGCACATGGAACAGGAGGCTACAGAAATGATAAGATTTACTGTAGCTTCTTTCTGAAGGAATAATGAATCTAAACTTGTGAGTTTGGAATTGGTTCATTAGGACATTGCCAGCTGATTTCATGGGTAGGGGTTTTTATGTGAAATTCTGATCCTTGCAATCTGACTGATTAGGGCAAGGGATTATTAACCAAGATTGAAGGATCCCAGCAGAACAGATTGAGGGACTACTCTGAATTTTCTAGTGTGCATTAGAAGCCTGATTAGATTCAAGAATTCACTGAATGGGCAGTTTCCAATGACTACAAGAATTTACAATATTAAAAGGGTTACAGTTACTTAAAATCTAAAGGCTTAACTAATAAAGGTATTAGGAATACAATGTCCCTATAAGAGAATAAATTCTCTAGTTGACATCTAATCTAGGAGTAAATTTTCGAAACTACAATCGTGGAAAAAAGTAAAAATGAGGCATAAGTTTATACCAACGGTTCTCTCCATTTATCTATTAAGACATAACTTCATTTTTGTTTCTTTGTTTGTTTTTTTTTTGTTCATTTTGTTCCCTTCTCCTCCTCAGTGCTGTGGTATCACAACTGGTAAAATGCCCTGGTATCACAATTCACAGCAATACTCACATATTTTCAAAAAACAAACCAATTCCCTCAGATGGGACTGTTGGCACTTGCATAACATCTGGCCATTTTTAATTCTTCAGAGATAGATGTCTCCTAGTTTTCTTTCTTTTTTTTTTTAAATTAAATCATAGCTGTGTACATTGATATGATCATGGGGCATCATACACTAGCTTCATAAGCCATTTGACACATTTTTATCACACTGGTTGACATAGCCTTCCTGGCATTTTTTTAGTTATTGTGCTAAGACATTTACATTCTACATTTACTAAGTTTCACATATACCATTGTAAGATGCACTGCTTTATGGCCAGTGCTAGTGCCTCATGTTGCCCATAAACATTCTGGTATAAATATCTTTGTTATAATGTGATTTTTTGTCTTCTGGGTATACACCTAGTAGAAGAATTATAGGATTGAATAGCAGATCTATTTTTAAATGTTATCCAAACATCTTCCAAAAGAAATGTATTAATTTGCCTTCCCAACAGTAGTGTAGAAGTGTGCCCTTTCTCCACATCCACTCCAACATGTCTGGTCTTGGGATTTTGTGATATGGGCTAATCTTACTGGAGTTAGATGGTTTCTCAAGATAGTTTTGATTTGCATTTCTCTGATGATTAAAGATAATGAGCATTTTTTTTTCATATGTCTGTAGGCTGTGTACCTGTCTTCTTCAGAGAAGTTACTCTTCAAGTACCTTGCCCAGTGATTGGGTCACTTGCTCTTTTCTTGCTTATACATTTGAATTCTCTGTGGATTCTGGTTATTAAATTTTTGTCAGACATAAATTGCAAAGATGAGGGCTGTATGCTTGCTTTACTTACTGTGTTCTTGGCTGTGCAGAAGCTTTTTAGTTTGATCAGGTCCAATAGTATATTTTTGAAACTGCTTTAATTGGCCAGTGGGTCCTTCTCATAAAATACTCACCCAGATCAATTTTTCAAGGGTTTTTCCTGCACACTCTTCTAGTATTTTTATAGTTTCATGTCTTAAGTTTAAATCTGTAATCCAGTGAGAGTCTATCTTAGTAAATGGTAAAATGGTGGTTCTGTGTGGTCTGTTATAACTGTCCTTCTTCCCTTATCATAATGATATTAAGCTTCATTTCCATTGTAACATACATCTGCACTTTATTACTTTTGATTGTCAAAAAATATTCCAACCTTAAACAGCACAGTACATGTATATAATTATCTGTAGTTCCCATTAGTAGTCCTAAATATGTTCCCGTTTTATCTTGGATTTTTTAAAAAAAATTTTATCAACAAGTTATGTTGCCTCTGTCAAAAGCCTTTTCTGTGTCTCTTGAGGCAACCGTGTCATTTCTCTTATTTTTTCTATTACAGTGTTGTGTTCTATTAGTTGATTTTTCCACATTAGCTAGACTGAAAATTCTGGTAATAAATCTCACTTGGAATATATATATATATATATATATAGTGTGATACCAGACTTTTTAAGCACCTATGCAGTATATCTGTTATAGATTTCTTACATTGTTTCACACTTTCTCTCAAAAAATACATTGCTACCATCATAGCTCAAGGAAATGTAAGCTGTTAAACTCAAGTGATCCCTTTGACATTATCCTCAGCAGGTGAGAGAACATGCCCATGCCACTTCTGATTGGGATATTTTGTACTCATATTTAGGACCTCTGTGGTCTTACTGAATTGCTCATTCTGGAAAGAAACACTTTTGCTTCTAGGAATCTTCTTGAGTCTGCCTCTGAAATTGTTGGGATTATAGGTGTCAGCTACGGTGTTCATCATTACGATTTCGTCAAGGTTTTTCTCTATTTCTTTCATACACAAAAACCTGTGGAATAAAATATAACAAATCTATGCAGACATAATTAACAACTCCACAATTCACCCATTTCAAATACAGTGTTCAAGACTACACATTCAGAGATAACTTGTGTACATTGTTTCTTAGAGAAACTTTTCTTAAATTGTAGAGGGAGAGACAGAGGAAAGAAAAGAGTGAAGGAAAGGAAAGAATGGAGAGAGCAAACAAATAAGAGAGACTAAATTTTAGGGAGGAAGGATAAACTGAGGGAGTATAAAGGGAAGGTGGAAGGAAGGAAACAAAGACAGACAATACAAACAAAAGTGCTTGCTTACACTTGTAATCCTAGCCCTCTGGAAGACTGAAATAGGTGGAGTTCGTGGATGAGGGGGTGCTGAGAATGGACAGAACAAATTTAACAAACTGTCTCTGAGAAAATTGAAAAATTATTTTGGCATTGTTATAAGCACATATATTTATAGGTACATGCGTGTTTCAGGCAGGATGATTTCTCAAATCCTGGAGTGTGAAGTTGCTATTAAATATAATTCAGGCTGAGGCCATGAAAGACTAGCTTGGACCACATAGGGAAATCATATTTCAAAAATACCCATTGACACAACCATTCACAGACAAACTGACAAACCAATAAACATGTTCATCATCTAAATAAAGACCAGAATTATCTTGATTTTTCTAGCAAACTAAACATGCTTAAGATGTATGAAGCTATGACCAAATGGACATTGTAGCCAGGCACAGGAAATTTGTAAGCTTCACTCAAATAAATATTTTGGTGTAGGTGTCAAAGACATTCTTCATATAGCGATCCAAGTGTGGTCATTGTGATTCAGTGTTTAGGGCACTTGACCCATAAATGGAGGATGGTGAGATTGAACCAGGCCCTGGCCAAAATGCAACAAAAAGTAGCCAGGTGTTGTAGTGGACACTTGTTGGGTTCCAGCTATTCAGAAAGTTGTTGCAAACTAATCACGTAAGCCTGAGAGATGGAACTTACCTTGAGATATAATGCCATGGCAATCTACCTAGTGAGACAATGTGAAACTCTGTTT
>CAUYPK010022750.1:0-27894 GCA_963574355.1 Loris lydekkerianus
TTGGCTGTATCTAGGTAGAGGCAGTTTCAGGCCAGGCCTTGCTGAGTCATTGCTATGTGGAAGTAGCTCGATGGATCTACTTCTAGTCAGGCTCGGGAAGTTGCACTAGGCCTCAGGCACATGGCAGGGTCCAACAAAGACTTCCTCTTGAATACGGTTGATACTGTGTTCAAGAGACATAAAAAGGGTGCTGAAGAATGCAGAATTTAGAAACTCTAGTCCAAGTTGACCAAGTCAAGACCAAGCTTACCAAATCCATCAGATTCTGAACTGAGTCTCCCAACTGAACCTCCCATATCAATGGCTGCTGCTGGATCAGATGCCTCACTGCCTTGCCACACAAGGTATGAAGGCAGGTAAGAAGGGTGAAAAAGCAGTTTTCTTCCCTTCTTTGCTTTTTTTGTCTTCCCAAAGCAGGTGCCATAACACTTCACAGGTGACAATCCTTTCATGCCTCTGGACCAAGAACTGTCCGAATCATTGGTTTGGCCTTCATGGAAAACCCTCCCCCAGAATTTTCACCAAGACCTATTGGGTCAGCTCCCCAAGGTTCCTCCCAGCCACACCTTCCCACAGGCCTCTCCCTTCACAGGCTTCGCATTCCTGGTATTTCTCAGTTTCAGCCTTCATTGCCTGTATTTGCTTCTGGCCTCAAAGGAAATGTTTCTCACATCAAACATCTTCAACAGGTCTCTAATTTTCTTATCAGAAATGTCATTCTGACATTTTAAATACCAACCGAGTTTTTCCCATCAAGTATCTTTGATCTGGCCTTGCTCTATCAAAAGGAACCTTTGGTTATGACAACCAGGCTTGCCAAGAGTCTGGCACAACACACCCCCGACCTGAGCAGTGTGCTGAATACCCCCTGAGCCCAGCCCTGAGGTTGCCCCAAGGTTTCTCCCTCCACCCTCCTCCAGAAGCCTCGCTTCCCTTCACAGCCTCCATCCTACCCCTTCATTGTGCCCTCTCAGAGCACACCACACTCAGCTCACCATCTGAGGGACAAAGCCATGCCCAAGGTGACGAGCCCCAGGAAACAGAGGTCCCAGGAGGACACAATCCAGCTCAGATAATGCAAAGGAACAAATCCACATGAGGCAACTCCTCCAAGCCTTACCACCCGTAGGCCTAAATGACCAGAGGGAAGACATATGTTCACATGAACCACTGAAGAGGACCCCCAGGTGGGACATGGGAGGGTCCAGTAACATCCAGAACAAGAAAGATCTGAGGAAGGCACATCTATCCTTGTGTTCTCTCCCTCTCTCCATCTCTGTGTTTATCTCTATCTCTATGTCTTGCCAAACCCAACAGATGGCCAGTCAGCAATGAACTCCTCGGTGGTGCCCTCCATCAGGGTCAGTCTTCTAGGGCACAGCAGAGGTCAAGGAAGGACAGGGATCCAGGGTGCAGGGCAGTCTGGTTATAAACATCTACTCTCCTGCCCCCATCACCCCCCATCTAATTGTGCCCCTCCATTGCCCATCACTCCTTGTCTTGTTTTCATGATCTCTGACCATCTGTCCTAGCTCAGGTCTGCAAGGCCACTGGCAAACCTGAGGATGCAGAATCCTCCCATCTTCTTTGCTTCTTCTTACTAATTCCTTTCCGTTTTCTTTTGACAAAGATTCCTCTCGTTCCTTCGAACACATTTTGTACTTAAGTCCCTGATCCACGGCAGCTCTACAGAGCCTTGAGTCACTTTGGTGGTGTCAAGCAAAGAAGCAGGAGAAAAAACATACAGGATCCTCTCCTAAAATTCAGAATCTGGGAGCCTGTGAAGGACTCTGCAACACTCCTCTGCAGGGGTGCACCAGGACCATGGCAGCACTGGCTTTCTCCACAGGACACTGTCCACCTGGGATCTAATTCTGGCCCTGCCACCATCTCCCTTTCAGCAGGGTTATTCCCTCAGGCTTATATACTGCTCAAATGAGCCTCCCTCTGAAAGAAAGAAAAAAAAAAAAAATCCAGGAAAGGAATGAGAGCTGAAAGAAGCTGCCATTGTTCCCTTGGGGTAACTGGGTTCAGACAAATAGCCTTAAACACACTTGGCGAATGTGCACCAAACTGGATCAGTCTTATAGAAACCCCAGAAGAGATCCCCTTTTTTTAGGCTCTTCATCCCCATGTTGGACCCTCATTTCTCTTTCCTCCCCACAAAGCAGCACACTCCTGTGTTACTGGTGTCCTTCCGTGAGGTGCTCACAGGCAGGGTTGCCTATGAAAAATGAACCTCGCTGGCCATTGCACCAATCCACAGCCTTGCCTGACAGCTAACAAGCTCTGCAGCCAGGAAGCACAACAGAGTGAAGGCCCAATTAGGACAGAGGAGGGCCTCCTACAAAGGGCTCCGATGTGCTAACAAGCCATTGCAGAAGGGCAGGGAGGCCCTAATGGCCCGCCTGCTGTCAGAGAGGCAGCGAAAGGCTGAAAGTGAGCTGGCCACTCCTGGCTGCTGCAGGGAGATGTTTGTCATGAATCTCTCCTGTTTAGAATCAGGCTTGTTGACAGAGAGTGGGGAGGGAAGCATCACCGGGAGAGGGGAAAGCAGCACCGCCCAGTGGATTATGGAAAGCACAGCTCTGATGGTTCACATAGGCCCCTTCCCCAAATACTTGTAGGGGGTCTCCACTGCCCGCAGAACAAAATACCAAATTTTCTCCCTCCTTGTCATCAGAAAAGCCCACTTCCCTGTAGCCAGGCTTCTCAGAGGCAGTTTGTAGGGTATGAGCAGCAGAATTACTCATGCCCTTGTTTAAAGGGCAGATTCACAAAGGTTCTATCACAACTTTTGATCCCACAATCCCATTACTAGGTATTTACCAAGCAGAACCAAAATCATTTTACCACAAGGACATTTGATAAGAATGTTTACTGTGACTCAGTTCATAATTGTCAAGTCTTGGAAGCAACCCAAATGCCCATCAACCCATGACTGGATTAACATCCTGTGGCATATGTGTACTGTGCCACAGGGACTACTTTACTATATGGAGTACTATTCAGCCATAAGAATAGGGTTGGAGACTTTACCTCTTTTGTGTTTATCTGGATGGAGTTGAACTATCCTTCTTATAAAGTATCTCAAGAATGGGAAAAAAAAATATCCGATGTACTCAATACTAACATGAAACCAATATATAAACAACTACTCACCCACACAGAAGATAGAACACAAATACAGTCTAGCAAGGGGCAGGGGAGAGGCAGGAGAGGGGAGGGAGAGGAGGGAAGGTGATGGGTAGGTTCTCACCTCTTGTGCACAATGTGGGGGTGTTCCGCACACCCTCTGGGTCAAGGGCTCAACTACAACTTGACTTCACCTTAGAATTGAAAACAACGTAGCCTAAACATTTGTACCCTCATATTAATTTGAAATAAAATTTAAAACCCTTCAGAAAAATTAAAAAAGACAGATTTATAGGCCTTCTCCCAAGGTCCTAAACTAGAATCTTAGAAGCGGGGTGGGGCTGGGATTCTTTCTTGGGTGATTCTCAATAAATTCATACATTTGCTCACTCAAACATTCAGTCAGAAAGTGTTCAGTGAGCAGTCATTCTGTGCCAAGCACCCTGCTAGGTGCTGGAAAGAAGGGCCTTCACTCTCTGTTCCCTCTAGAGGAAAGTCACTGGGGACAGACACGAATCAAATAATGAAATACATGAGCAGGTATCAAATAATCAAATAATGAAATATGTAACCCAACTCTGGGTCTGGCCAGAGCTTTGCTCTGTGCTCGTGACAGCAGATGTGGGGCTGACCTTGGAGACAAAACCAGGTCTCTCCAGGCTCCACTTCTGACAGGACACCTTGGGGAAGTCACTGAACTTCTCCAAGTCTCAGCTTCTTCCTCTGTAAAATGAAGCTAACCAAACACACCTCCTGCTTTTTTTTTTGGGGGGGGGGTTGAGATAATCCATGTCTTGTGCTCCATAAGCACATATAAATGTTGAGGGCAGTTGTGGCAGCAAGACTAGTGCTTATGGTCAGGTAACTTGGCCTTTGGAGATGCACAGTGGAGTTTCAGTGGAGTTGAACTGAACTTTTACAATCTATATTTTCCAGGACAAGGCCCATTTCAGAAGAATTTCACTTACATCCTTTCCTTCAGAGGAAGCCACTTTAAATCCAAACAAGAGCCAAGAGCTACCTCTCCAATGGCTGGTGAGTTGTGACTGTCTCATGACCTTGGCCAATCCACTTGGCCTTGGAGCAGTGTCCTTCTCCAAAGAATGGAGAAACAGAGCTAAGGGCTGCCTGTGTCCCTCAAGGGAACTACCAGCTTCTTGTCTTGCCAGATAAGACAATTTTTGGAAATCTACTATAATTAGTATTTCATTTAAGAATATTATTTTGGTGACAGGTGAGTAAGAAGGGCATGGTTTCCGAATAAAAAAGGACAACCTTTCCAAAAAAGAAATACTGGCATCATGGCATATAAATGACACAGACATTTGGGTCTCACTTTGACTACTCAGCAAAGACGTCTCTCACAGGTCATCCCAGTCCCATCTGATGCTGTTGATAAGGAAACAGATGACATTGGGGATACCTATAGTAAAAATTTACATTGCAATCAACATTTTTTCTAAGCATGTTGTATATATTAACTCATTTAACACACACTATAACCTTATAAAGTTGCTCCATTGTTGGTCCCATTTTGCAGAAAAAAGTAACATCCCCACAGGCTCACTGGTAGAAAGCAGCAAGTTGGAATCTGAAGCCAAGAAATCTGGTTAATAAGTCCATGCTTTTAACTGCATCACTCCATAAACAGGAAACTGAGTTCCAGAGAGGAAAGGAATCCCCTGCTCAAGATCAGATCACAGTGTGAGGTAACACAAGAACGCCAATCTTCCAACTTCACCCCTGAACTACACATGGTGCTTTGAACCTGCCTACCACGAGCCCAAATCCAGGTGCCCTGGGGCTGCTTCACATGCCACAGCTGGCTCCTTGAAATGACTTTCCTGTGTCAAAAGACTTAAAGTTTTGAAAAGAATCAGCTCATCATCTGGATGTCTGACAGTCCTTTCTCTGCAGATTATTTCATCCCACGGCCCAGGTTTGCTAAGTGAGGTGGTAAGATGCCAGTCAATTCTGTTGGACCTTTGCTTTGGCAGGTGAGTAAAGCTATCATGAGACAGTCTGAGGCTCCAGCATCCTCAGTCAGAAAGAAAGAATGTCTAGTTAATCACCTTGAAGCCACTGACAAACACCCAGTCATCTAGCATCTCTACAGAAAGCCATGACAAGGCTCCATCTCAGCCCCACCTGGAAGGCCAGGTTAGGCTACTTGGCTGCCAAGGGAGGTGGGTAATGTTACCCCTTCCTCTCCTCTTGGCTTCAGCATAGCCAGTATTTACTGAGCTTCTGCTGTGTGTCAGGGGATGCAGAGCTGCATCAGAGCCAGGCCTGGAGTTGCTCACAGCCTGGAAGGAGAAACAGATAAATGCAGGACTCACTCCAGTACCATGTGACATGTGTCATAGCAAACAGGGGAATTAATACCGTGGCAGCACCGCGGGGGAAATAGTCACTTCAGTGTGATGGTTCCAGTAAGGATTAATCCCCCCCGGAACCTGAAAGATGAGTGAACAGACTGGTTGGGGTCAGGTGAGGCCATCAGCAGTGTGACCCCAGTGGTGCCCACCAAAGCCTGTGGGGCTGTGGGGCTTTCCAACATCAGAAATGGGGTGGGAAGCCACTTATACCTTCTCCCTGCCTCCAGGGGTGGTGATCTCTCCTGTCATTGATGAAAGATGCAAGTTACCTGGCAGGGCCAGGCCAGGCCACCACTCAGAGGGGGGTTAATGGTGGGGAACAGCAAAGAGGTGCAGGCAGCTGGCCAGCAGGACCCCATTCCCCAGTCTGAAGACCCCTTGCATTGTGCTTGGATTCACAGAGGCATAAAACAAGCAATTTAGTTGTGACCTCAGAGGTTACTCTATGATGCGGGGAAATAGCGGTCTGCCCCAGTAGAAATCACTATCCTTTAAATTTGCCTAACAGCACAGAGTTACACTTCATTTCGTTTGGCTGGTATCTGCAGATGTAATCAGTGTTCACTCGCACCCTTGTGGTTGCCAGAAGTAATCCTCCGTGTGGCTGTGTAAGCCGTGCATCCAGCCACCAGCTGGGACTTCTGGCCAAATCCTCTGGGTCATCTTTTGGTGCCCATCTGGCCAAATCCTCTGGGTTTGAGACTTGGGGACCTGAGATTCTCTTCCTTCAGCAAGAGAATGAGCTTCCCTGAGTAACCAGAGGGAATCTGAGATAATGGGCAGCCGTAATGAACAGCGCACTTGGCACCCGGCTCAGCGGAGCACAGCGGAGCTGACAGGAAATGTCTCATCTCCAAACACAAACGCAGTGTCCAGCAAAAAGCAGGCAGCACAGGGGATATGCTTGACTGAGAAAGACAAAAATGACTGTTACCAGAGGGAAAAAATCCCAGTTACCCCAAACTTGGCAATTGATCCTCTTATACAAAAGGAGCGCGGGTCAGGTGCTGAGACCATGGGATCTTTCCGGAAATGAATGGGGCTTGCTGGTGAAAGGGGTTTCATGGCTACTTAGAACACCTTCCTGTGGGCCTTGGGGACACAGTGGATTGGTGTTTGACTCGTGTATAAAACATCTTCAGGACAGGTTCAGCGCCTATAGCTTAGCAGCTAGGGCACCGGCCACATACACTGGAGCTGGCAGGTTTGAAACCACCCTGGCCCTACCAAACAGCAATGACAATTACAACAAAAAAAATAGCTGGGCGTTATGGCAGGCACCTATAGTCCCAGCTACTTGGGAGACTGAGACAGGAGAATCTCTTGAACCCAAGAGTTTGAAGGTTGCTGGGAGCTGCGACGCCATGGTACTCTACTGAGGGCGACAGGGTAAGACTCTATCTGAAAAAAATACTTTCAGGGCAGAAGAATGGCTGAAGTGTCTTGTGGCAGCACTGCAGAGAGGGGAGGCAAGAGGACTCAGAGGTCTTAATTTCCCTGAAAGGGCTACGTAGAGGGACATCAGGACCCCAAAAGACAGTCTACATGAAGAAGAGCATCTCCAGGACTCAGACGCCATGGGAACATCAAGGGCTGCCAGTGAGCAGGACCCCAGAGTGGGGATGAGGCAACATATTACAGTATAGGTCCCAATTATTCACCCCTCCATAATAGAATGATATAGTCACAGTCTGGTTGTGGTCTCATGGTGAGCACAGGGGACTGTCACACCCTCAACTTTGAGCTGGGCCAGTGGCTTGCTAAGCTAAAGGGGTATTGCTGAAGCAGGAACAATGTGCCTGCCCAGACAGGGCCACAAATGTGCTTGCACAGTGGCTGGGCTGGCCACTTGTGCTCCAGTGATCTATCTGGAGAAAAACATGTGCAGGTGACCACTGAACCCAGACCTGGGCCCCAGAAGGGATGTGAAGGAGCCATGAACCAAATCCATGGTTTGGAGCCATGGCCTGCCAAACCCACAGCCTGAAGCAGACCCCTTAGCCAAGCCTAGTCCTCATGAGCCAAACTGCTGTCAACCTGCAGACTCAGGACCCTGAGGATACATGGTAGTGCTGAACTGTGGCATTTCAGAGCTATTTGTTATGCAGCATTACCCAGCACAGGCCAAAGGTACCAGGGGCCTGGAAAACTCTCAGAAGCTCCCATGAGAGAAAGGGGTCAGTGTATACAGCAGTCAACCCCAGAGGAAATAATTATCATAACCCCTCATTTATGCCTTTTTACCTCTTCTCTTGCCCTGTCCACACCTCCTGGCCCCAACTCAGGTGCTCATTAGCTAGTGGGATGAAGAGGGTAGGGTATGAGAGTACGGTGGTCAGTGTTGTATGTCAACTTGTGTAGCCTAAATCCCCAGTTATGCAAACACTAGTAATCTATGTGTTGCTAGGAATGTATTTGTAGATGTAATTGAGGTCCATAATTAGGTGACTTTAAGGGAGGTTATTCTATAATCTGAGTGGGCCTGATTCAGTCAGTTAAAAGCCTTAAGAGCAGAGATAAGACTTCCCTAAAGAAGGCATCAGCTTGTGCCTGTGACCTCCACCAATATCTGCCCTGCCCTTCCAGACAGCCTGTCATCCAAATTTCAGACTTGTCAGCCAGCCTCTACAATCATGTAAACCACTTCAGTGCAGTAATTCTCTTCAATGCATATCCCTAATGGTTTTATGACTGTAGTTAAACTCTGACTGATACAGATTTTGGTACCTAGCAGTGAGGTGCTGCTGTAACAAATACCCAAAGTGTTGAAGTGGCTTTGGAACTAAGATGAAAGGATACTGAAAAGCATGATAGAAAAAGCCAAGACCAGCTTAAACAAACAAGGAAGATGGATGTTGAAGACTCTGCCAGGGAAGGAACAGAAGGAAGTGAGGAACACAATAAGAAAATCTGAGCCATATTAGCAGACATCCAAATCATGATGAACAGATTGTTGGCAGACATATGAATGCTAAAGATGCTTCTCATGAGGGCAGGAGAAGGATGTGAGGAGCATGTCATGTTATCAGAGAGTAAAGAACAGGGGAGTCTTTGTGATAGAGAAGCAGAAAGCTTAGCTGAATCACATAGAAAGCAGAGAACTTTTACGTGATGAATCTGAATGTTTAGCTGAAGAGATTTCCAAGCAAAATGTTGAAGGTATAGTCTGGTTTCTTCTCACTGTTTACAGTCAGATGTGAGAGGAAAGAGATAAATTGAGGAAATAACTGTTAAGAAGGATTTAGGAGATTGTCAGCCTATGTGCCTTGCAAAAGGTGCTAAAATTAGGAGATTTGTTGTCAAGGAAGAATTCACTGGACGGTAGGAGGCATGACAGTGGAAGCACTGCCAGAATGATGTGGGGCCACAAGCCAAGGAATGCAGGCAGCCACCGGAACCTGGAGATGGCAAAGAAACAGATTCTCCCCTAGAATCCTCCCCAAGGAACACGTCTTGGACTTCTGAACTGTGAGACAACAAATTGGGTTGCTTAATCCACTAAGTTCATGATGATTTGTTACAGTAGCAATAAGAAATTAAGAGTCAGTAAATAAGATACAGAGAGTAAAGAGAGAAAATTCTCCCTCAACTTGCTTTTCTGATTGCATTTCAAATGAAGTTGGGGCTTTGGGTACTACCGTAGAGTGGACATTCTAATTACTAAGCTGGGACTGTCCAAGGGGCTAAAGCAACCAGAAGACATTTTATGATCTAAGTTAAGTCAGAGAAGTGTGAGGCCTTCTGGAGACCTCATTTGCATCTGGGGAAAACTAGCCCAACAAAGTGGATTTAGAGAGGCAAAACTGCTTTATGAAGGCGTCCAAGATGCCTGCTCTTTCCAGAGCATAGTGTTGCTTGGACATTTCAGTGGAAGAGGCCAAGGATTTGATCCAAATGTGAGGAGAACACGGGGTAGTGGAGGGCTTCTTGGGACCCACACCCAGAGCTCAGCATTGCAAGGAAGGAGATGCCGTCTCACAGCCACGCCAGGATCTCATGGAAGAGAAAGATGAAGCCGTGTCCCAGTAGCACTTGTGCACCCGCCTCCTGACCCCGGCCACCTGTTTCCTCAATCCTTGAACTTTCTCTGTCTTTGAACAGTATGACACTTGCCTCCCCCATATTGCACCTTCTCTGAGAAGTCACACAAATACCCCTACTTACTAGTCAGCAGGGATCCCACCCACTCAGTCCAGGTCTAGACTCAGAGGCCAAATTCTCTGAGCATGAAAAAGAGTCCCCTGGGGATCTGTAATGAGCAGACAGAGACCCCACACGGGGAAACCAAAGGCTGTGTGGTTTTGGGGTTTAGATGGGACTAATTCTCCATTCCCAACTCAGCCACTTCCTGGGTATATACTTTCAACAAAAGTCTGAACTTCTCTAGACCCTGCTTTCCTTATTATGAGGGTCGTGACTCATGAGGCGAGTCATGGGGCTCTAATGAAGGTTAAAGGAAACAGTGCTAAGTGAGTGGAGAGGCGGCCACTTAGCAAACAGTAGCTGGAATAATAATAATAATGACAACAGTTAATATTACTATTAGCCACAGGCACCCCACCCACACCCACATCTGCACTGCCACCGCCACCTCTGCCACCACTGTGCCCCCTGCCCCAGCCCTGTCCCCTCTGCCCTGCTAACGTAAGGACATTCCTCCTGACAGCCTGTGGCCATAAACAGTTAATGTGATCATTGCATTTACCCCACTTTTGCAACAGCTTCCTCCCTTTAATCACTTTGAAAATGTTTCATATTCCTTCCCAACGTGACTGAAATCAAAGTGGCACCTGTGAAGGCAGAAAGCCTGACTGCTGGTGCGAGGTGGAGATGTAAAACAGTCAGGTTTGATGGGGAGAAATTATGTCTTTCTTAATTCCTTTTACCCTATAATTACCAGGCGCGACCACGTGGCTTCACAGCAAAAATAACTTGCCGCGTAAAGACGTTGTCTTTAGGATCCTGGGCTGAGTCCCCATGCAAGACCCTCAGAGAGAGTCCCTGCCTGCCCAGACCCTGGGTGTCTGCACAGGACACACCCTCCTCACCAGCTCCCCAAGGCCACCACAGTCCCCCAACCACCAAGAATCAATCGAGAGGTGCCCAGTCTGCTCTGCTCCCACCCCTCTAAGAGGGGCCACCCCCTTCTCCACACTCTTCCTTGGCTGGACTTCCCCGCTGCCCCTCCGGGGCCTCCACCCTCAGGCTCCCTCTCTCTCATCCTCCCTTGACCCTATCAGCCTCTCTCTTGGCTGCTTCCTCCTCCTCTCTCTTCCTTCCCCCTCACCTGTCCTCTCTTCCCTTCTCTTCATTCCATCCTTCCATGTCCGCCCCGCAGAGTCTCAAACCCACAGCCTCCTCTGTCATCTCCAGCCTCCAGGCCCATGTTGGGAGGGAGCTGGGTCCAATCCTGCTCCCTCCCAACTTCACTCTGCAGGAGCAAGGACCCCACCACAGGCCTCAGTCTCATAAAGATTCCCCACCTTCTCTCTCTCCTCACGTCTGGATCTAATCTGACACCACCCACGCGGAGCTCTCATTACTAGGCTTAGAGAAAACTGCGGGAGCTCTTGAGTCACAGGCCCCCAGGTTCAGATCCTGGCTGTGAGCCTTTAGGTCATGTAACTCTGGTGTCCTTACTTATAAAATGGCAGGGAGAATCCCTCCCTCCCAGTGTGGTTTCTGAGGACTAAGTTATATAATATACGATTCTGGTTAACACATCCCCTGCCCCCCTCCCCTTCCTGCCCTACTTCTGACATCACTTTCCCTAAGTCGATAGGAACAATCTCAGAACCAGATTCTCTGTCTCTTCCCATCCACCATCCAGGTCCTGCCAGAAGGATCTGGCTGAAATTCAGTTCTGGACCTGTCACCTCTCTACATGGACCCCTTCAATGGGTGGCTGAGGGTCACTGGTTAATGTCCAAAACAGAAGCCACATGAGTGTGATGGCATGAGAAGAACCTTGACCCTGGTGTCATCCAGACTAATTTCAAATCCTCATTTTCCTACTAATTACCAGTGTAGACTTTGGGCCTCAGTTTCCTCACCTGTGTTATGGGAATAGTAATTCCTAACTCATAAGATTGGGGAGGTAAATTGAATAAACTATGGAAAGTGCTTAGCAGGGTCTCAGCACATAGTAGGTGGTTCCCTTTCCCTGCTTGCCTCCTCCCAATTCACCCTCAACCCCAACCAGATAATTCACACTCTTTGGAACTTTCGTATTTCTGCTTATCCACCCATGCCTCAGTGTACACATCATCAACCTGTCATGCTTTTTGAAATAAAGCAATGGTTTAAACCACCTTTCAGCACACTGTGGGGCCAAGCTGGCCAGTCCTGAGCCCATGATGCTGCTCACAGCACAGCTTGAAAACACTCTCCGTGGACAGCCGTGTTTCCTCCCCCAGGATTGGACATTCTGCCTCATGAACTCCTTTACTGCCCAAGATAGTTTCTTTTTTAATCCTAAACTGAAACCTCTGGATGAACAAACAGCAAAAGGCTGCTGTGACCTGGGGGTGATAAGTCCCACTGACACAGAGAAACAGATCCTAAATATTGAGGTCCTGGAACTGGAGCAGAGCAATGTAGACGGGCCCTGGATTAAAGGACATCTCAGCATGGAGCCCTTCGGAGGGTGCGCACCCCCAAACAAGACTTCCTGCAGAGCAAAGGATGTTCAAAGGTCACGGCTGATGTGACCAGTTGATTTTTATTCCTCAATTCACTGGCAAACATACTTACACATCTATTTTTCCCAAAAATGTTTACACACTGTCCGTAGTTTAGTATGCATATAACAGTATCCAAAGGTTGGAAAGGAATGTCTGTGAAAGCTTCTGCTTTCTCCTGAGAAAAGTACCATTTTGATCTAAGCCTCATTTTATTTTCCTGTGGCGCCACAAGACTCATGTTGGTGTCTGTCCAGAGGAGTGTGAGCCTGGCTTCTGTCTGCGTTGCTCTGTCCACTCCACGTCATCCTCAGTCCAGGTGGCCCTCCTGCTGTCCAGGAACCTTTCCCACTCCTTCCTCCCTGCCCACAGCGCATTGCCTGGAAATGCATCTGGCCCCTGCCCCATTTTTTCCCATTACACTTCCAGGGGTCTTTAAAAAAAATGTTGCAAAATATACATAAAGTAAAATTTACCATCTTAACCATTTTTAAGTGTACATCTCAGTGGCATGAAGTGCCACGATCATCACCATCCATATCCAAAACTCTTCCCATCTTGGAAACTATAACTCCATACCCATCATACAACAGTACCTCCCTCCCCTTCCCAGCCCCTGGGGACGCCCATTCCATCTTTTTTCTCTGCAAGTTTGACTCTTCTAGAAACTTCCTATGAAAGGAACCACATAGTCTTTTGTGTCTGGCTTATTTCATGGAGCATAACGTCTTCCCGGTTCATCCAGGTTGCAGCATGTGTCAGAATCTCATTCCTTTGTAAGCCTGAATGCCACATTTTGCATCCCCAACCATTGACACGTAGGTTGCTTCCACCTTTTGGCTCTTGTGAGCCATGCTGCTCTGAACTTGACTGTCAAACCTCCGTGGGAAACCCTGCTTTGGCTCCTGAGTAGGACTGCTTCTCCATTCTAACTTGGATCAGTAAAGGGTTACACATCTCCCCTCACCATCTATGCTGATAACAACAGCCCCCCTTCAAATGCTGAAAACCCTTCCTAAAACCTGCTCACTCTCACCTGGGCCTTCGCACTTGTCGGTGGGTGGCCTCCCTGTGCAGCTGGTAAATACTAAGCTAAGTGCTTAGTAGAGTTTTGCCAATTTGAATCTGCTGCAAGGCGTTTGTTCCGCTGCTGACCATTCTCCTGGGGCCAGAGTCCTCTCGTGGCCTGAAATACAAAAGAAAACCCAGATGTGCACATTTTTCTTAATTACCTTGGACACTCCATCTCAGTCCTCATGCTTCCAGGTACAGTTTTCCCCACTTAGCTGGAAATAATTCTATCATTTCAGGTTGTTGGACGTTGGCCAGGAAATCTCACCTGCTGATGCAGCACCCTTTGAGTAGGGCAGGGTAGCAAGACCAGAAAGCAGGTCGGAAGCCTGTGGGGTGAAGCTGGTTCAACCCAGGACATTAGAAGCAGCAGTGCCCTTCCAGACTAGCTGTGCCCACAGCAGAGATGGGGGTGGCCCCAGTCCACAGGGACACCCAAAGTCAAATGTGGCCATTGCCTAAGGAACTGGGAAGGAGGATTGCCCTGCACTCACTGATTTCTTGAGAAAAAGTCTGTACCAAACGAAATTAGGGTCTTTTAGCACAATAAACAGATACCAGACAAGGGCTGAAGAGGAATGAAAGTCCCAGAGAGAAGGGGAAGAACTATGTTTACCCTGCCGGAGCCGCTCCTCTGTGCGCTGGCCCACAGTGACTTGGAGGCTCCTCCCCTCCGGAGGCACAGTCTGTTTCCCATTACCTTGAATCCAGCCTTGCTGTGTGTGACTTGCATTGACCAATAGAATTCAGTCCAAGTGATGCCGGGGCCTTCCCAGCCAGACCTTAAGAGGCTGCTGTTTCTGTTTTCACTCTCTTTTTCTGTCCTGGGACTGCTATGTAAGAAAACCAAGAAGCCACGTGGAGGTGAACCAGGGATCAGCCAACAGCCAGAACAAACTAGCACAGCAGGCTTGTGCAGGAGGCCAGCTTGGTCCCTCCAGCCCTGACGACCCTTCAGTGGACTCCATGAGCACGGCAACACCAGCAGAACAGCCAGCCAAGCCACAAATCATGAGAATACTATAAAAACTCACTGTGGTTTTAAGTCACCAAGTTTTGGCAAGAGATGGTTGTTACAAAGCCGTAATTGTCTGGAGCTCAGTTTATAAACCAACTCCAACACTAACCCATAGTAGGGCCACTTCTGCTGTCTGGGCTTCTGTTTGTTTTGGAATGAAATCCAGGGAGTCAAGAAGCAGAAAGAACCACAAAAATCACAGGCATAAGGGCTCAGCAGCTAGCATCCCCACTCCGTTACTTACTAGCTGTGTGACCTTAAACAAGTTACTTAACCTCTCTGAGCCTCAATTTTCTCATCTCTCCCATGAGAGTAATAACCTGATGGGGTTCTGTGAGCATTTATTGAATAAAGTGCTGGGCACATAGTGGCTGCTTAATAAATGGCAATGTCCTCAGGGAGGCAGGATTATCATTAGGCACAGGACTCTAAGGGCCACATTATCTCGCTTCGAATCTCCATTGTGCTACTTTCAAGATGTGTAGTCTTAGGCAAGGAACTTAACATCTGAGCCTCAATTTTCTCACTTCTATAATGGGGAGGATTATAATATTAGCTCAAAAGGTTGTGAAAATTTAGGTAGTCCGTATATAGACAGTACTTACAGCTGTATTTGGCATATAGTAGGTGGTTCAGGAAGGATTATGCACATAGTTGTTTTCTGTTTATAGAACTCATTCCAATATACCATCTACTTGACTTTTCCTAGGTCAGGTACAAAGGTGAAGAAACACGCTGGAAGGCTTGCCAAGTAACTCACAGAGCTAACAGAGGAAAGATTCAAACTCAAGTCTGTGGGACTCCAAGTCCAGATGGGTCAGTATAATGCAACCAGTGCTTACTATGTGCTGGGCTCTGGAGCCTCAAGAATGAACGAGACCTTTCCACATCCTCAAGTCTTCTTAAGAAGGCAAACTCGGGCATAATTAGGGTGTGGTGTGGGTGGTGTGAAAGGCAAGTGGAGACATTAACTCTGCTGAGGAAGGTCCTAGAAACCACACAGGAGGTTCCCCCCAAGCTGGATCTTAAAACACAAGTAGGTTCAAGTCATGTGTGTGAGGAAATGAAAGAAGTGTCTTTGAGGCAGAAGACACAGTGTGTGCAGGAGCTCGGAGGATTCCCAGCCTGTTTGCACACCCAAACCGGAAGGCTGAGTCTAAGCAGGGATGTGGCTAGAGGGTAGCACTTCTCCCCTGCCATAAATGCAATGCGAAGCCAGCTTCCTAGGATGGCAGTGAAGACCCCACCAGGGCCCCAGACACTCACCACAGACTCCATCATGCCCTAGTAGATGCTCTTCCAACCCTTCCTTGGAGAAGAGGAAAAAATAAAGAAATAACTTGGTCTCTCTCTCCCTCCTTTCACTCCCCCCTAGCCTGTGCCATCCTAGACCCTGACACGGAGGAACTCCACCCACTTCCACTATTTCTGGGTTGCTGACTAGTAAGGTGTGAACTAAATTAATAAGTTGGCAAATGATCCCCAAATCCTAAGATCTCACAATATTTGAAGAGTGCTTGAAGGTCACCTGATCTAATGTGGCTTCAGGCAGTAGTGTGAGGTGGAAGTCGGTGGTAGAAGTGGCTCGACCCCTACCACACGCAAAAGCAAACAGCACCACGGCAGGTCCACCTCAGAGATGGGCTATCACCCACACTTCCTAACTGTTGGATCGGGGCCTCAGGGATGAGCTGGCTCAGGGCTGCTGAGTGGACACCTCCGCTTTCTGTAAGTTCTTACTGAAGAGCTGAAATAAATCATACTTCTCGACAAGTATGCAGCCTGTGGGAAAAATCCATCCTACCTCTTGAATTCCCATTTCTCATGATCCTCGAGAAATTATTGAGAAAATCTAAATACTATGTTTTGAAGTGCTCTTCTAGACTCACCACGGTTCAAACGGTTTCCATAAATCCACAGCGCAAAAGGCATTTTTCAGAGGTTTACTGTTCCCCAAATGACAATAATGCCGTATTGACTGACTTCAAGGGAGCTCTGGGAGTTTGGAAAAACCAGTCAAGCAAGCAAGATCTTTAACAGAAAAAAAAAAGTTGGTGAACTTGACAGTTTTGTTAAAGTTCACAGCATTTTCCTGTTTTGACAGCACTTTTGCAGGTCCCAATGCCTCTGGGTGTTGGATAACACCATCTTCCCCTTCTCAGAACGCAGGCCGCCAGCCTCCCCCTGCCAGTCTGCATCCATGCCACCATCTTTCTAAATCACAAGTTGAATATTACAGCTCAGAAACTCACCACAGCTTCTGGAGTGATATTCTTAAAAGAAACCAGAAAGGACCTCCAGCTTCTGAAGAATCTCTCCCAACCTCCTGTAGCCAGAGGGAAGAAGATTCTGGTAATACTGACAGTCTGAGAATCATGATAGTTACAGACCTGAATTCATTCATTCAACGAACAATTATTAAGCACAACTTGTATACCACATATACCAGACCCTGAAGATTCAGTAGTAAAAAACATAAAAAACACCAACAATAGACAACAATCTTTGCCTTTGTAAGGTTTGGTTTTTTTGTTTTGTTTTGTTTTTTCAGGTTTTGGCTGGGGCCGGTTTGAACCCACCACTTCCAGTATATGGGGCCAGCGCCCTACTCCTTTGAACCACAGGCACCGCCTTGCCCTTGTAAGGTTTATATGTCTAGAGCAGTGATTTTCAACCAGTGCGTCCAACACATTGGTGTGCTGTCAGAGGATCTCAGGTGTGCTGCAAAAATTTTTGAAGATCATTCATTCAATTATTTTTGAGAAAGTTTAAAGCACCGATACGTATATTCTTTTTTTTTTCACTTTTTTTTTTTTTTATCAACATAATTTAAGCAGGCCACAGAAGTTTAAGTATAGGTTCAAGTGTGCCGTGAGATTTTAAAAAGGTTGAAAAACACTGGTGTAGAGAAAGACACATGGACGGGGCAGATCAGTGCTACATAAGAGATATTGTCTGTTAGAGAGTGACACATCGAACATCCAATTCTGCGTAGTGGAAACAAGCCGCACCCCCCCCCCCCCCAGGCCCAAGATACAGAGCAGGAAACCATATCTCCCGTCCTTAACACCCAGTTCACCCCACCTGTCACAGCCCTCCTGGGAGTACGTGGCCTCCCCAATGCCCTTGTTCACGTATCTCTCTTTACCACGCAGGGACTGCCCTTCCTCCCTGACCCCTTACTGCACTCTTCTCTCCAAGGTAAACACATCCCTTCCCAGAAACAAACTTCTCACTGTTTTCTCTGTGCAAAGCCAAGCAAAACTTGACATAATAAGTCTTACAAAGAGACTGGAGGAGAGAGTGCCAGCATGTTTCTTGGTGATGTGGAGGGACTGCGCCATGGAGAAGTAGGAGACATGGGAGACCAAGTGACGTCAGCAGAGAGAGCCTGGGGTGGGACGCAGAGAGATGGTGAGTGTGGGCAGGCCCAAGAGCCCAGGCAGCCACGTTTCGGCCCCAGGGAGGCTGGCCCACAGTGCTGTACAGCTCTCTACCAAGCTGCAGAACTGACACCCTGTGCAGGTCTTCTGGGAAGCATTAGCATTATGGAGGTTGAGAAATTGGGCTTGCGAGGTAGAGAAACCTAAGCTTAAAACTTCATCTTGTCTTTTGCTAGCTGTGTGACTGCGTACCTTGTTCAGTTCCAAGCTTCATTTTTCCCACCTAAAGAATGGGGACATTCATCATGTCCGTGTCCCAGGGACATTGGGAGCTGCTGCGATTAACTGCAGCAGGTGTGTGGTGGCCACTCAGTCAGGTCAGCTGTTGTCATTGTGACGCTGACACCAGGGCCTGCTGCTCCAGCACAGCCACCCAGCCTCTCACAGGGGCAGCGTTTAATCATTCAGAGTCTGTTTCTTCCTCTTTATGTCCCCCGGTGTCTCTCTGCCCCTGGCCTGTATCTCTCCCCATCTCTCTGGGTGATTTCTCTTTAGGTCTGTGTGTCTCTCTCCCTGGTCCCCTCCCCCTGTGCGTGTGTCTTCGTTGTTCTCTGTGCATTTGAGAGAATGTCCGTCTGTGACTGTCACTCTGCGTGGGTATCTATTTCCAAATCTTTTTGTCTCTTTGTGTTTCTGTGTCTTTGGCCAGCTTTCTTTTTCTCCTTATGTCTCCATTTCTCTCCTCCTCCTGCCCACTGTACGTCTCTCTGTCCCTGTCTTTCTCGCTTTGGCCCCATCTCTCAAGCTCTCCTTGTGTCCCTGGGTCTGTCTGTCAGTCTGTTTGTCTCTCTCTTGTTGGTCTCCTCAAAACCAGAAGTGACTCAGCAGACGCTCACAGCTCCTTACAGGGAAAACGTTGGACAATCATTCTTTGCTCATGCGAGGAGCCTGACAGCTAGAGCAAACAATGGGAAATTCAGAATTAATTGGGTGCTGATTATTTGCCAGGAGAAGAAAAAAAAAAAAAGTGAGATATATATGAAACAAAAGACAACCTAGCAACAGTGAAAACCTCAGTGGCAGCAACAAAAGCAATCCTAATGAAGCCTGAGGAGCCAGCGCACAGAGGAGGGAAGACGAATTGGAGTGCTGCAGAGCACAGCCAGGCCATCCCGGGGCACGCTCATCCTCAGAGGCAGCACTGGCCTCTGCAGAACCCACAGTACATGGGGTGAGGAGGTTTCAAAGAGGAGGTGACACTGGCAGAGCCTGGAAGGAGGAGTGGAGGTGCGTCCGGTGAGGAAGGAAGGACGCGTGTACTATGTGGAAGAAACAGCAAGTGCGAGGGCACAGAGAGGTGAGGGAACAATGGGCGTTCAGAATGAATGGGGGTAAATGTAGAGTCACCCTATGACCCAGCAATTTCACCCCTTGGTGTACACCCAAAAGAATGCAAAATGGAGACACAGACAGATCCTTGTGGGTGACTGCTCCTTACCGACACTGTTCACAGCAGCTGATAGGGGGAAGCAACAGGAGCGTCTGTGGACAGATGAATAGAGACCCAAACGTAGCACGTCCATAAAGAGGAATGGAGGCCCCATACGCACTATCGTGTGAACAAGCCCCAGAAACTTACACCAAGTGAAAAAAGCCAGACACAGAAGGTCACCTATTGTACAATTCCATTTATATGAAATTCCAGAGTAGTAATTCCATACGGACAGAAAGCATGCTCACGGGTCCAGGGGCTGGGGGCGGGGGGGATGGGGAAGATGAGTTGTCCTTTTGGGGTGGTGAAAAGGTCTTGGACCTATACGGCAATGACGATTGTACAACATTAGGAATGAACTAGACACCACTGCATTGAATTATATGCTTTAAAATGGTTAGTGGCTAATATCATGTTATGCCATTTTTACTCCAATAAAATAAAATAAAAATAGTAAAAGTGGAGGGACCACAGCTGAGGTTTAGCATATGGGTAGGAGATGGGGCAGGGCCAAATTGCCAAGGGTCTCTGCCTTGCGGGGGATAAGGGCTCCTGGGACATTCGAGCAGAGGAGTGACATCATCTCTCATGCATGCTTCAGGAATATCTATCTCTGATGTTCACACACGGGAAGCAGCAGGACCAGCAGGAGGCTGAGGCCGGACAGAGCCTTTAAGAGACAAGGAGGCGGGCAGAGAGCAGGTGGATTTGAAGAATGGGCAACCAACTGTTCTGCAGAAATGTGAGCTTGGACCCCAGAAGGCCCCTCACAATGCATCAAGAAGACGAGATAGCTCCAGGCTGTGGCAGGTTATTCACTGTGTTTCCCCAAACCCTCCATTCTGGGTTCCTGCAGAGAGAAGATGGGGGGGGGGGGGGGCTGAGGCCTTTCCCTCATAGCCAGGCTTCCTGGCAACAGCCAGCAAGAGTGGCAGCAGGGGGTGTATGTGTCCCATCATTAGCAGCCAACTCCGGGAGAAGTGTCCGTCTCCAAGATTTCTGTTCCCTCTGGGGCCAACTTCCAGCTCTATGCTTTAAAGATTTGTTTTAATTAGAGCCGTCTCAGTCAGAGGCATTGAACATTATCTCTGTTTCAGCCAGCTCCTTTCCTTTGCTTCTTTCCTATTGACTTTCAGAAACTCTGCCAGCTACATTTTAGGCTTTGATTATTTTTTCATAAAAGAAAAAGCAAAGTTAAGTTTTCTGAAGCAAGGAGCCTGCCTCCCTGGAGAGTAGAATGGAAGGTGCAGCATGGGCCCTGGGCCGATGTACTTGGCGTTTCTTGACACCCCCCCCCCACACACACTGGCCCTAATCCATGCACATCCCAAGCTCTAACCAGGATTGGCATCACTGGAGGTGCCTGCCACAGAGTAGGCCAACTTTGAGGATGTCAGGGATGATGAACCAACCACAGCTGCCAGCACATACCAGGTAGCTGAATGGGGCATCAGACAGAGGTATAGGCAGGTGGGTAGGAGCCTGGGGCAGGCTGGCTGTGGGCCAGAGGAAGCAGAACATGGCACTGGAGTGTGACAGAGGAGATCCCGGGGCTTTGAGCCAGCTGATCATTGCCAAGATAAACCCCATCTATCCATCCACCCCCCAATGCGTGCACTGTCCATCCCTCTTCACTTAGTTCCTGTGCCCAGCCAGCCATTCAGCTGATCTTCCACCAAGTCATTTCTACTCATCCATCCAAACTGCCCTTTACCAAGTGCCCGCTCTGTGCTGGTGATGGGGCCTTAGCTTTGTGGGCGACATTGTTGAAATCAAAATTCAAATACTCTAGGACCATGTGACAAGGGGCTTCAGGTGCCCAGAGAGCTAAAACATGCACAAAATTTGAGGTCCGACACAACATTAAAGACTTAGTTAGCATCATAGACGAAGTGCTGTCAGGTTTCAGACTCTGTGAGATGGGGCCCCAGCCACTGGGATACATCATGGGGGAGGGAGTGCTCACACAAGGTCACAACCGATGGGAGTGCTCACACAGGTCACACAAGGTCACAACCAGACAGCCAGAACAGGGGATGAAAGCTTTTCACACTCCTCCTCGCTGAGCCCATAACTGGTCCTGAAGCCTTGACAGCTGCTGAAATGGCAAAGGCTGAAGCCCCAGCTCAGAGGCCGTGTCAGGACAGGAGAGAGGCAGGACTTAGAACTTGGGTAGGACACCTTCCACCTTCACTCTGGACAGTGCTGCAGCTTCACCCTGCTGCTAGCCAGGGAGCAGTGCTAGGTTCCGAAGCTGCCGTGCCTTGCTTGGGGGTGCCCTTCTTACCATCAGGAGAGGTGTGCTAAGCAGGAGGCTCTATCTAGCACCTTATTTGCCCAGCTTGGAAGCTCTGCCTCAATTTGCTTAAGTAAAAACTGAGGAGGACCTAAGTGTGCCCTTGCTGATTTAAATCTGTTGTTGTCCTCAGTATCCAGAGGGATCTTCCCTTCCAGAAGTGAAGTAATGCTCAGAAGGACAATTTCCCGGAATTCCTAGGTGTACAGAATTCATAGCAACTTGACGGAGGACAGCCAGGGAGGAAAGCAGAGCCAGGAAATAGAAGTTTGTATTGAACATGTCACTTGCCCAGAGCTATTGATTTACCTACTGGCCCAACCAGATAGAGACTTGGGTCTCCTGACTCCAACCCCACTGTTCTGACCATTGCATTGTGCCTCCTCCTAAGACAGATGTGATCAGAGAGACAACACGGGCCTCCAGTTACAAGAAGAAAGCACAAGTGAGTAGGGCTGGGCTGGGATGGATCCCAGACCTAGTTGAGGGGCCAAGATGACCCCACTGTCCAGTGTAGGGTCAGAGCTTGGAGCCAGGTAGGTTGGGGCACCACTTGCCTCAGGCTTGAACAAGTTATCAGCCTCGATCTAGAAGGTTCCATGGGTGATATATTCAATATCAATTTAGAGATTTATCTATTAGAGATTTACCAATAAATTCTATCATTCCTGCCATCTCAAAAATACTAAAGTCCTTTCTCTGTCCCTATATCGTCAAAACTAACTACAAGGTAGACATCCAGCTCTCATCTGTGAGTGCCACAATTGCCTGGTCTTTAGATCCTGCGTCCAGCTGAACACTTTGGCAGCTTCACACTTACTCTCTCCTTGCTTAGCAACTGCAGCAAGAAGACAGCCTCGCTCTCCAACAGCTCAGACAGGACTGAGTCTCACCAGCCTGCTTGGGTGTCTTGCCAACTTCTAACGGACGCTTTGCAGCCGTGTGGGAGCAGCACACATGGACTGGCAAGGCTGAGCCCCAAGACCATCCCTGAAAGTGGGAGCAGATGTCTCCATAACATGCTACTGACTGAGCTATGGCTAGAAGAAAGAAGAAGCAATGTGGGCAAAGCCACCAGCTGTGCCCCCCAGAGGGGCTGGGCTGCAAGAATCCTGATCAAGCACCAGGAACACAGGAAGGTTTAAACCTCTGTCATGCTGGAGTCCCACGAACTGTCCCTCACAACATCCAACAGTAGCAAAAGTGAGATTGGATGCAGCTGTAGGGTCACCGAGAGAAACAAAGTAAAGAGAAAAGAGCTCCCAGAGCCCTGGTGCGTCCTCTTTGAACAAAGTCTAAGGACACAGACAAGCCACCAGCTGACTCCCCTCCAGCCAGAGGGTGGAGCCCTCTGTGCCACCCACAGTGCTGATGGTCCGGGGGAAATAGCCCTCCTCTTCCCAAAGAGAAGAGAGTGCTGCAATTTGGGAAGTCTCAAATCAACAGGAAAAGGTCACAGTGGATTAAATTATGGAGATTAAAAGAAGCCTGGATCTTTGGAGGTTGGACCTACATGGCAGCCTCTCGATTTTCTCTTTAATCATCAGGTCTCTAATTCTGGGACATAAAATGACAAGTTCATTGATAATGATCAGTGACTTACCAGAGAAAGCCCACCCCTAATTAAGAGCAGAAGCTGACACTGCTTTTCAACTTCCACCAAAGTCCAGTAAGGAAATTACCTGGTTCTGCTGAGCAAATAACACCGGCAGGCTTCCAGGGGACCTGGGTTACCTGATGACCGCGTGCTTAGCCAAATTAATATGCAGAGAGTGGTTTCGAGTGTTAGCAATTTGCTGGTAATTGGGGCATTGATGGACGCGGGGAAAGCAGCCGAGCTGGTGCATGAACACGGAGTTACGCTTTCTGCTCTTAACAGGAGAGAGATTTGTAGGCAAGAGCTGTGGACAGCTCTCCCAGCATCTGCCTAGAGGTGGGGGGGAGGGGTTGAGGGTCTGCATGTGCCAGTCTCAGTCTTTGATGGGTCAAAAGTCAAAGCTCAGGGTGTGGTCAGGGTTAGCTATCATTATATGGCAGTGAGGGGTGAGTCTACATCTGAAATTGAGAAGAGAGTTGGTCTGTGCCTGGGAGAGGCTCAGCCTCAGTGTCTTTCTCCCATCTCACCTTCTGCACCTCCCTGCCTTTCTTCTCACGCCCTGCATCAGAATCTCATCTATGTTTCTCAAATCTTGCTGCATCCTCCTTCCTCTAACTCCAGACTTAAAGGAGTTTGACATTGACCTCCCAGGCTTCGGCTGTATAAAGGGACCTTTATAAGGCACTTTGAGGTAGATGCTCAGACGACTTAAGAGCTGTGGGATCCTCAAGATATAACTCTCCTTGGTCACTTCCAGGGAGTGACAAGAGGGCAGACTGTGTAACTTTCATTGGAGATGGCCCCTCCCATGGCTCTGTAGCCCTGAACACAGACTCCCAGCAGAGATCTTGGACCCCAGCGCTCCTTGTCAAGCCACTGATAAAATTAGCAGAGCAGCCATTTGATCATAGCAGTGATTCAGCTCAGTCTACGTGACAAGCTCTTCCCACACCATCCCCAGGGTTACCTTCTCAGGACAGCTCCTGGAAGCGGGCCCTGGTGCTTTAAATCAAACAAGATGCTGGTGAAGAAGCTGATGCCTCACTCAGCACTGTCAACCCACATTCTGGGGGAGTCTGACATGGGTTGGCCAGCCTGGAAGTGAGCAGAGTGCCACATGCATCTCACCTCCCAATGGGAAAACCAGTCTTTCTGGTTTGACTCAGGGATTCAGGGCTTTCCTGGAACACAGGATGTTCAATATTAAAACTAGGAGAGTCCCAGGGAAATCAGGGTGGTTGAACACACTACAATCCCAGGAACATTGGCTCATCTTATCCCTGGGAATCAGGGCTGTCCTGAGCCTCTAACCCTGAGCTACCAAGAAGAAAGATAGAGAGACCAGCCGAGCAGAATGTTCAGACTTGGGGAGGTGAAGAACAAAGAATCAGAGGTTTGTAAATGATCAGGGGGGCTGAGCAGAATGTTCAGACTTGGGGAGGTGAAGAACAGAGAGTCAAGAATCAGAGGTTTGTAAATGATCAGGGGGGCTTGGAGGCAGGTTTTACGTCTGGACCAGGTATTATGTAGGAATCTTTCCTACTTTATTGTCATTTGGAAATGTGATTGATCTTAGCAACAGCAACTCAGCAGTAATGCTGGTAGCTTGGGCCTCTTTTCTGGAAACTGGTCTTCTCTTCTGTGATGGTTAATTTTAGGGATCAGCTTGACTGGATTAGGGGTGCCTAGATAGCTAGCAAAGCATTATTTCTAGTGTGCTGTGAGGGTGTTTCCAGAGGAGATTTGTGCAGGAGTTGGTGAACTGGGTGGGGAAGATCGCCAATGAACTAGGGCCCCAGATGGAACAGACAGGTGGAGGAAAGCGAATTGCTCTTTCTCTTCTGAAGCCAGAACACCCATATTCTCCTGACCTTAGACTTCAGAACTCCAGCCCCCCAGCCTTTCAGCTCTGGGACATGTACAAGCATCACCCCCTACCCCTGGGTTCTCAGACCTTCAGCCTCAGACTGAGAGTTACAGCATCAGTTTCTCTTGTTCCGAGGCCTTCAGACTTGGACGCAGCCAAACTACCAGCCCCCCTGGGTCTCCAGCCTACCCTGTGGTCCCTAATCCCTGGGCCGTGGAGCTGTACCTGTCCATGGCCTATTAGAAACCTGGCTGCACAGCAGGAGGTGAGAGGTGGCAAGTGAGCAAAGCTTCATCTGGACTTACTGCTGCTCCCCACTGCCCACATCACCACCTGAGCTCCACCTTCTGTCAGATCAGGGGTGCCATTAGATTCTCACAGGAGCAGGAACCTTACTGTAAACTGCCCAGGTGAGGGATCCAGGCTGCACTATCCTTATGAGAATCTAGTGTCTGATGATCTGAGGTGGAGATGTAATGCTCTTGAATCACCTTGAAACCATTGCTCCCACCCCAGTCCATGGAAAAATTGTCTTCTCTGGCACCAGAAAGTTTGGGGACCACTGAATGTATAGATGGCCAGCCTATCATGGGACCTCTCACTTCCATTAACACATGAGTCATTTCTCTTTGATAAATCCCATCTCATTCATCCATCCATCTATCTGTCTGTATAGACACTCCTATATGCATGTATGTCCTATTGATTCTGTCTCTCTGGAGAAGCATGAGTGAGACATTTCCCCAATAAAAATAGTAAACATGGTATTATTATTTTAACAATAGTTAAAATGTACTGAAAGTTTACCACCTGCCAGGCACGTGATAAGTACTTTGCATGCAACCTTGCTTTTAATCCTAACAACCCAATGAGTAGAGTACTATTGCTATCTGCATTTTACAGATAAGAAAATTAATACTTCTGAGGTTAAGTAATTTGCTAAAGCCACATAGTGACAAGGTATGTAAATAACTTGAGAGCTCGTAAGCTTAGGCAGGCAGTCCTACTATGATAAGACATTGTAGAGATGTCCCAGTTTCAGCCTCATAAGTCAGATTCAGCCTAGAATTTGATCATATCTTAGCCACCCTGAAGGTCTGATGCATCCGTTTATATGGGGAATGGAGGCGCTTCCTGGGAAAAAGCTCACTCTAACAAAAGAATCACATGCTATTTCAAACACTGAGAGCCAGGGTTTAGAAGAAATGATTCTGAACTTGGGTCATGTCCCTCATTGGCTCCTCCTCTCAGGCCCAAAGAGGGACTCGCACAGGCATCAACACTCACCCCTGGGGTCTGCTCACCTCCAGGTTTCATTTCATAGGAAATGAAATGCAAGAATTGCCCTTGCAACCTAAGGAGAGAAAGATGTGGCTAGAAAAACCTCCATACAGTGATTTCTGGGGACTGCTGAGAGCCTAGGACAAGCCAGCAGGGGACCCACAGCCTTGGGAACAACAGAAGGAAGGGCCACTCCCCCAGCCCAGATGCAGCACCAGACGCTGGCTGTTCTGAGCCAGACGCTGAAAGTGGTGGGATCACGGCTTCCTCCTCCAGTCAGCAGGGTCAGAGACACCACTGCAATGAGCAGAGCAGGAAGAGAGACAGGTAGCTCCCACAGGGTCCCCGAAAGGACTCCTTGCAGAGTGCCTATAAGACATCCCCTGGCCATTCACAGTTCTTTGGGAGGAACTGAGCCCAGGGTCACTGGAAAAAACACTTCTTGGGATCCCATTTTTATTCTCTACCAAAAAAGACCTAGGAAACAAGGAAAGGTGTTTCTCCTTTATATTGCTTTCTTTCTTTAAAACACACATGCTGTCTCAGCCAGCTCAGACTGCCATACAAAATGCCATAGACTCAGGGGGCTTAAGCAACAGACATTTGTTTCTCCCAGTTCTGGGGACTGGGAAGTCCAAGGTCAAGGTGTTAGCCGGTTTGGGTTTTGGTGTGGCTCTTCTCCTGGCCTGCAGATGGCAGTCTTCTCATCATGTCAGGGGATTCTCTTCTGGACACTTCATACCCAGAGGCCTGGAATCTCTTCTCACCTCCGGCAGGGCTACCTCAATGAGTTCCTTTCATTTTCAAAAAAAATTCTTGGCATAATGTTAGCCTCTTCAGGTGCCCTCAAATGTGAAATAAAACCTGGAGGTGAGCAGACCACAGCGGGGGAGATAATGGATCACATTTTCTAGATATCACTTTCTATTAGTGGCAAGCAGAGGTTTATGTTGCAAATGGGATTTGTTCATGAGGAGAGCACATGCGATACAGTTAAACTGAAGCGTGGAACTGACAGAGGCTTCCAGAGAGCTCCGGTGTCTCTGCCTCTTCATATAAGGAACCAGCCCTAGCAGATTAGAACCCCACCCTTACGACCTCATTTAACGTTTATTACCTCCACCCAGGTTCTATCTCCAAATGCAGTCACCTTAGGGGCTGAACATATGGATTTAATAGAGGCAAGAGGAGGAACACAGATATTAAGCCACAAAACACACACATGTACACATGTACACATATACACACTAAGCCCTCTCCCATCAGATCCCAGAAACAAGGCCACACAGATATGACTGTCCCTGCTTTGACCATGAAGTAACAGGCTCAGAGAGCTTAAGTAACTTTCCCAAGGTCATTAGAAACTGCATGTTGATCTCCTTAAAATGTTTTTCTTTGTTTGTTTGTTTTTTTTTTAACTTTCAAAAAGTTTCTATGCATTTATTTTTTAATTTTTTTTATTATTTTTTGCATTGTAAAATCATAGTTGTGTACATTAGTGCAATCACCTGTACCCATTCTAAGATGCACCATAGATGTGGCCCCAACCATTACACTCCCTCCACCAAAACCTCCCCCCTCCCTTCCCCTTCCTTGGCCCTTTCCCCATAGTCTTGTGCTATAGTTGGGTTATAGCCTTCATGTGAAAGCTATAATTTAGCTTCATAGTAGAGCCGAGTACATTGGATACTTTTTC
>CAUYPK010022754.1:0-31587 GCA_963574355.1 Loris lydekkerianus
GTGGGCACAGTGGGAGCTTTGCCCGTTGACAACCCCACCTTGCAAGAGAAGCGGTTGCAGCTGTTTCACCTGGTTGTGGCCTCTGAGCACCGAAATCAGGGCATAGCAAAAGCCCTGGTCAGGACTGTCCTCCAGTTTGCCCGGGACCAGGGTTACAGTGCAGTTGTCCTGGAAACTGGCGCCATGCAGCTGTCGGCCATGGCCCTCTACCAGCACATGGGCTTCAAGAAGTTACACGAGTCCTTCCTCTGTGGGAGTGCAAGGCTAGTCAATCTTCATCAGATTCATTACATCCACCGCCTCCCTTATGCTCAGGCACGGGCCCTGTGATCTCTTTCCCTGTGTGTTAATCAGGACACTCCTCAGTGCTGTAGTAATATGCAAACACTGACCTTTCAGTGCCAACACAATAAAAGCTCATTGGTCATTCACATCAGAGTCCCACGTGTCTGGGGGTGAGGTGGCATATGGGGTAATGGTTCATTCAGTGTTTTTGGGTCACCTCTGTTTTGTTTTCTAGTGTCATGATAGTGTTGCATAGGAAAACACCAGAAAACAATAGTAAACATTGCTTTAACTCATGAGCCCATGGGCCAGCAATTTTACTTGGGCTTGGCTGGGCAGCTCCTCTGGTCTCAGATGGCTGAGCCAACCCTATTGTAAACCCATGGGGTTGGCTCAGGTGACAGGGTGCCAGCACTCTTGTTTTACTGAAGGTCGTCTTAGGCAGAGGAGCAAAACCAGAAGCAAGCACCTGCATTTTGAAAACCCCTACAGGTGTCGCATCTGCTGACACCCCAGACTCAGGAAAACACTGAGCTGGGTGTGTAGTGAGAAGAGCTGCAAGGTCACATAGCAAAGGGGTGGGTGTGGCCATGGAGGAGAATTGGGACCTGTGACATAGTTGTCGTACTATAGCCCACAGGTGTGTGCAGGGCAAGAAAGTGGCCAGGGACAAAGTGTTGTATCGACATGGGCTTGACCCCTACCTAGCCACAAGCCGCAGGCAGGACTAAAGGGGGCTTGTTACAGGGGTTCCCCAGTGTTCAGGAATAGGGCATGGGATTGTGTGTTTCACACATCTGTCACACTCGGGACTCAGCCTGCCTCTGTCCCCGAAAACTCAAGGACTCCTGATTTTCATAGGTGCCTTATGTGCAACTACATCAGCCTCTGAGTCTCAGATCCAGTGGCAAGTTAGGACTGGGGCCCGTGAGGATGTTGGTGCACGGAGCCCCTTTCCCAGCTGGGTGCACCCAGGGGTGGTCAGCGGCCTCTCACTGGGTCCTTTCAGCCCGGAAGCCAAGTCCTTTGTTGATCTGGGAACAACTTCTGGGCTTACACAATTCTCCTGCCTTAGCCTCCCCAGTAGCTGGGACTACAGACGCCTGCCACAATGCCCAGCTATTTTTTGTTGTTGCAGCAGTTTGACCAGGTTGGGATTGACTCCGCCACCCAAGTTGCTGAGGGATTCTCATGGGGAGAGTTGCTGCTGTGCTCAGTCTCCCCTTATAGGCCCTGGGGCACAGGGTGGTACCAACTTTAATTCTGGTTCACTGCAGGAGGGGCTGTGAGGACACTTCTTGGTCTGTGTTACTCTAGTCCTCACGGTCTGAGACTTTGGCAGAGGTAGGATGTTGCCAGCAGTGTGTATCTTTGTTAAAGAGAAAGAGAGATGAAGAGAGAGGTGTTGGTGAAGGGAAAAAGAAGGAAGGAAGGAAGGAAGGAAGGAAGGAAGGAAGGAAGGAAGGAAGGAAGGAAGGAAGGAAGGAAGACTTGGAGGGACAGAGTGAGATAGCCCCAGTGGCAGTGGTGGGGTGGGCCCATGGGAATACGATGGCAAAATGCAGATTTGTGACTTGTTGGGCAAATGTACAGTAGGAGACTAATGGCTTTTCAAAAAAGAGGAAGGAGGTAGGGTATAGTCTCAGATAATTTTAGAGATCAGTGACCTGGACCCAGATGTGAGAAAATTTAGACTGCTGACTCCAAACTTTCCTATACCTTTCTTCAGTTAATGAGTAATTTGTTTAGTTTGAAGGATGTTTTATTCTGAACATGGTAAACATTAGTAACATTAAGTTTTCCTTTTATATAATAGGTCACTGGTTGAGACAGGATTAATTGCTTTTCATTTTTGTTTTTGCTTCCTGGCCATGTATCTGCCTCGGCACATATGTGAGCACCTGGGTATGTGCAGGGCAGGTCTGCCAGCCTGAGCTCTTGGACCTCCTGTGACTTTGTTTTTGTATTTTTAATATGGCAAAGTATACATACATACAATTAACCTTTTCTTAGGATAATCATTCAAACTTTTAAATCTTCCTTTGTACATTATATCAATATTCATATTGCAAGGCATTCCATTCACAAATAATACAGTTTGAATGAAATTATGCACACATACCTCCAAAAGCTTATATGAGATTCAGTCACTTTCTAAATCATTAAAATAATAAAAGTAAGAAAAACTTTATTATAACTATTTTAGAGCAATATGGTCTGTGGCACTCTGGGAAAGATGGCCTCTTTCTCTCTCTCTCTTTTTTTTTTCCTCGTAGTGGCACAGTCTCACTTTATTGCCCTCGGTAGAGTGCCATGGCATCATAGCTCACAGCAACCTCCAACTCCTAAGCTTAGGTGATTCTCTTGCCTCAGCCTCTGGAGTAGCTGGATCTACAGGCACCCGCCACAACGCCTGGCTACTTTTTTGTTGCAGTTTGGCCGGGGCCAGGTTTGAATCCGCCACCCTTGGCATATCAGGCCAGTGCCTACCCACTGAGCCACAGGAGCCACCTGAAAGATGGTCTTTTATAAATTTAATGTCAGGGTGGCATCTGTGGCTCAAAGGCCCCATATGCTGGAGGTGGTGGGTTCAAACCCAGCCCTGGCCAGAAACTGCAAAAAAAAAAAAAAAAAAAAATTAATTAATTAAAAAAAATTTAATGTCAGTGGTATCAAATTATATTACAAGAAAGTCATCAGATTTGCCATGGCAATTGCAACAACAACAAAAAATAAACAAATGGAACTTAATTAAACTGAAAAATTTCTGTACAGCTAAGGAGACAATAACCATAGCAAATAGACAACCTACACAATGGGAAAGGATATTTGCATATTTTGAATCAGACAAAAGCTAGGATCTATAGAGAACTCAAATTAATCCACATGAAAAAAGCCAACAATCCCATATATCAATGGGGAAGAGAGATGAATAGAAACTTCTCTAAAGAAAACAGACGGGTGGCACCTGTATGTAGCTCAAGCAGCTAAGGCGCCAGCCACGTACACCAGAACTGACGGGTTTGACTCTGGCCTGGGCCTGCAAAACAATGACAACTACAACCAAAAAACAGTCAGGTGTTGCGGCGAGCACCTGTAGTCCCAGCTACTGGGGAGGCTGAGGTAAGAGAATTGATTAAGCCCAGGAGTTAGAGGTTGCTGTGAGCTGTGACACCACAGCATTCTACCCAGGGTGATAGCTTGAGGCTTTGTCTAAAAAAAAATAAGAAGACAGATGAATGGCTAGCAAACATATGAAAAAATGCTCATTATCCCTAGTTATTAGAGAAATGCCACCCTGAGATATCATCTAACTCCAGAAAGAATGGCCCACATCACAAAATCTCAAAACTACAGATGCTGGCGTGGATGTGGAGAGAAGGGAACACTTTTACACTGCTGGTGGGACTGCAAACTAATACGACCTTTTTGGAAGAAGTATGGAGAAACCTCAGAGAATCAAGCTAGACCTCCCATTTGATCCTACAATCCCATTACTGGGCATCTACCCAGAAGGAAAAAAATCCTTTTATCATAGGGACATTTGCACTAGACTGTTTATCGCGGCTCAATTTACAATTGCTAAACTGTGGAAATAGCCTAGATGCCCCCCACCCAGGAATGGATTTACAAGCTGTGGTATATGTACACCATGGAATACTATTCAGCCATTAAAAAAACAGAGACTTTACAGCCTTTGTATTAACCTGGATGGAAATGGAACACATTATTCTTAGTAAAGCATCACAAGAATGGAAAAGCACGAATCCTATGTATTCAATTTGATATGAGGACAATTAATGACAATTATTGACACTGAGGGTTGGGGAAGGGGAGAGCAGAGAGAGAGAGAAGGAGGAAGGAGGATGAGGGAAAGGAAGAGCAGAGAGAGGGAAGGAGGGAGGGGAGTGGGGAAGCAGGGAATGGGGTGGGGTCTGGGTGTGTGATACACCTTTTGGGGGCAAGGCATAATTGTAAGAGGGACTTTACCTAACAAATGTAATCAGTGTAACCTGGTTTCTTGTACCCTCAATGAATCCCCAATAATAAAAAAAAAAAAAAAAAAGAAAGAAAGGAAGTCATCAGATTTAAGTGATCAAGTACTCACTAATGACAGTGACTTTATGGCTGGTATGTTTTCATAAATACACTCCTATTTGGACAACCATTGAAAGGAACACAGGTATTGGGCAGCTGAGGTCATTTCTACGTGTAATGAGGTTCCCGACTACATAAAGATGAGCTGTGTTTTCAGCACACCAAGGGACAGCTGCATCCTTGCTGCAAGGTTACAGTACCCAGAAGTTCCTTTCTCTTCATTCTCAGGTCAACTACAGTTACAATCTGACAGCCCACTTGACATGCTGTACTCACAGCTGGAGACACGGTAGAACTCGCTCCCCATCATCCTCCACAGTGCGACCTCCACCCTTCTCTGAGTATTACCAAGGTAAACCCTTGAAATAAAATAGAGAAGGAAAGAGGGGGGCTTTCCCCCTCTCATTTCTGACCAAGTAGAGGTCTGAAACAGCAATGTAGTACAAAGTTCTCGTGCACAGCAACAGCCAGCCACCACTTAAAGTATGGTTTTTGTTTTGTTTTGTTTTTGCCAAAAACTAGACTCTAAAGAGCCTAATAACCTTTTCCCAAAGTGAATTGTATCCCATTCATTCATTGACACACGTGGGTGCACACTGGAGAAACTCTGGTTGAGTGAATGCTTCCGTTCACACAATTACAAGCATAGACAGTCAGCATGGGGGAGGGGAAGCCAATTCCCAACCAGGAATAAATCACTGCAAACTGTAGATCGATTTACAACAGCACATAACCCTGCCAGAGTGGAACCAAGCACAAACCCAGGTCACATCGTGTTTGGCAATTATGTATGCGGAACTTAAAATGCATACATACATATCTCCCTATAAATAATTTTTAAAAATCTTGTGTAACATAGATTGCCAAAGTTTCAAGGATTCTTTCTCACCTTCAGCGTTCACCTGAAAAGCAGCTAACTCTTGATAGCCAGTTTGTGAGCAGTGATAAAAGCAATTAGAAGCAGGTTTAAGTAAAAATGCTCAAAGAGCAATTCTTTCAGACATTCTTAAGGGGTGATCAGCATAATCTGGTCTTTGTATGTAAGTTGGCACTGGCCTTGCTGGCATCAGGGGATAATGTGGTCTGAGTTTACCTGTATACAGATAACCTACCCATGGGTCAGTGCTAGTATCACCTTCTACAGTCTGGGAAGACACTTATGTCTTTGCCTTTTCATCTTTTGCTTTCTTATGTAGTAACTTGTGAGTAGCCTAGCTTCCTGTGAAACAGGAGCCTAAGTATGAGGCCTGGATGCCCAGCTTGATGCAAGTGGGACATCACTGCTGCAACCTCTTTTCAGCACACCTGCATCCCCACAGTTGCCATAATGCCTGCCCACTGGAGGAGTGCCTCACTGAGCCAATTAACTATTTTTAAAGTGTATGGTCTAGTGGTATTAATTATACTCACAATATTATATAACTGTCACCATAATCTACTTTCAGAACTTCTTAATCATTGGAAACATAAACTCTGTCCCCATTTAGGCAATATCATCTTCCTCTCCTCCCTGGCCTGGGTTACCTCCATTGTACCTTTTGTCTCCATGAACTTGCCTATTCTAACTGATTACCACATGTAAGAGGAACCATGAGTATTTGTCCCATTGTATCTGTCTTATTTCATTTAGCACAATGGTTTTAAGGTTCATGTTGTAGTGTGTATCAGAATCTCATTCCTTTGAAGGCTGAAGAATATTCCATTGTCTGGATATACCACCTTTTATTTATTCATTCATCTGCTAGCACACAGTGGGGTTGTTTCTACCTTCTGATATAACTTAATTTTGTTTTTAAAACTGTCCAGGAAAAAGCAACATTTAAGCCAAAGTGGGGAGATAGTGAAGTTTAACTTAGAGAGTCGTTGTGGGAAAATGTTCATGAGTTACTTTTTGCATGTATAACCTTCAGAACGTCAATGTGAAAGTGCTTAGACTGGGGACAATCTAATTTAAATTTTGCAAAGATGGCTGATGTTAAGTTTCTTTTAGGAACAACAATGCAGAAATATAGACTGCAATGAGTCTATGAATAAGCAGTCTTCTGGAGACATCTGGTCTCCTGTCTGCAGCGGGCACAGACAAGTGTGAACCTTAAAACCATTGTGCTAAATGAAATAACAAGCATTGGCCCTGACCTCAGCCAAAGCAAGAGCCATGGAGCCCTGGGGTTGCTGACTAGAGGCCAGTTACATCCAAGAAGGGGTCCTTACACTATCTTGACAGATAATGACAGGTTATAAGAAGTGGAGATGAAGTTATTCCCAGGCTAGGAGCCCAGGCCCAGGCAGCTGGTCTTCAGGGGCCAGCCTTATGTCTCCACCTGTGGGTGGTCACTTGAACCAGAACCTTGTTCCTTCTTCCTCACAGAGGTGGGAGAGGAGGCACCTGCCTGGTAGAAGGTAAGAGAGACATGCCATGGCGACCCCCCAGGGCACAGGGAAAGCCAGTGGCGCCTATGCCCCAGTTCCCCAGGGGCCCATGCTGTCCCCTGTACACTGCAGTAGACTTGCCACTTCCCCTATGCTTCCAGGGGGTGAAGAGCTTTCATGGGTGGGGTAGGGGGGGTACAAACATGGCCCCAAGAAGTCAGTCTGACCATCCAAGGCAGGTCAGCAGCCCCTAGCCAGGGGCTCCAGTTTCTTGGGCACCCCTAATCCCATCCCATTAGGTTCCTAGTGGGAGGGCTCCATCTTCTTCCCCCATGTTCATATTCACCTTGGCCAACAACTGCTCCCTTGTGGAACCCCAGACCCTAGTGGGCACCACAACTTGTCTATTCACTGAATAAATAAGGAGGTTTGTAATTTGGAATGGAAAGCTTCATTTATCATAAAGGGCTGCAGCCGGGGGTGGTGGTGGGGTGGGGTGGTGGTGGCCGTTTTAGTAGTCTAGAATACATGCTTTAGGCAAGGGACAATGGGTACAGGAATTTATACCAAGTGGGGTGGCTAAATACATATATATATTTAAGGAACTATAGGATGAGTCATGATATTTATGAAAAGGGAAATATGTGACTGTGCAATGGAGCTGTCTGGCCTTTCATGGGGTCCATGTTCAGAAATGGCCCCTGTCAAAAAGGTGAGATAGAGGGCAGCGCCTGTGGCTCAGAGGAGTAGGACGCCAGCCCCATATGCCGGAGGTGGTGGGTTCATACCCAGCCCCAGCCAAAAACTGCAAAAAAAAAAAAAAGAGGTGAGATAGACATGAAAACTCTCTGTGCGCGTGCTGGGTAGACTCTTGGCACCAGGTTGGTTGGTGGTCTTTTATTAGGAATGAATGCTGGTCTGGCCCTTAGAAAGAAAAGCCTGATGACAGCAAGGGAGGGGTAAAATGATGCATGTAGGACATCTTGGTCATGGCTGGCAACACAGTTTTAAGGTTTCTTTGTGGGCTTCTTGGCCAAGATGGGGACTCTTCAGTGAATGATGGCCTGAAGATTTTATTTTTAGATTACACTGAAAAGCAGCATCACTCTTCATGGCAGGGCAGTCAGTTCTCAGGCCTTCTCTCTTGGGACCCCAGTCTCCAGTATCCCTTGCTCAGAGGTGGCAGAGCTAGCCTGGCCAGCCCTCCTGTGGTCACCTGCAATGCAGGTAGGTGCTGGACGGAGAGTAAGCTCTGTGCACATTCCCCCAAGAGTGTCAGCAATTAAAGGGATGAGGTCTATGGGGGTATGGAGAAAACTTCCCCTTTCCCCCAAAAGTTTGGTGGAAGATCAACTTATAATCAAGGCGGGCTAATAGGAAGAAGAGATTTATTTTCCTGTGTATGGGGAGGACCACAGTGTGAGTATTCCAATGGGCTCTAGAAATTTTTATACCCTCCTTTTGGGAGAGATGTGTGAGGTGATGAAGGATATACTATGCAGGTAACTCTGTTTAGGGGCAATAAATGAGGATGGGGAGGATCCCATAAATAGGATAAATAAATAGGGAGGATGAATAGATTGGGGGATACAGATTGACCTATAAATTAATGTGAGAGATAGGTATTATATTTAAAATTATTTAGGTAGGTTCTGGCTGCAGTCTTAACTGGGGGGTGGGGGGGGCTGGGTTTAAACCCACCAACTTCAGGGTATGTGGCTGGCGCCATAACCACTGTGCTATAGATGCTGAGCCCTGGCTGCAGTCTTGATCTTATTTCCTGCAATATGTTGAGATAACAGGGAGGTAGGGAAGTCGTTTGTTCTTTTGATGTGTCTGTCTGGTTATGCAGATACAAAGATACCCCCTTCCAAGGGTCTGTTGATCTCTAAGCACCTTTTTTTTTGAGACAGAGTCTCACTTTGTCACCCTCAGTAGAGTGCTGTTGTGTCACAGCTCACAGCAACCTCCAACTCTTGGGCTTAAGCAATTCTCTTGCCTCAGCCTTCTGAGTAGCTGGGACTACAGGTGCCTGCCACAGTGCCTGGCTATTTTTTGTTGCAATTGCTGTTTTAGCTGGCTGGGGCCGGGTTCGAACCTGCCACCCTTGGTATATTGGGCTACCCACTGAGCCACAGGCACCACCCAATTTCTAAGCACCTTTATTCAAAATAATCTTTATACAAAAAGTCAAATTTTAGGGTGAAATTTCCTGAGTTCCTTCATTACCCCTTCTGTAACTTCCCTAGAAGTTTCACATCTTAATCTGAGTCCTTGGTTGCACAGAAAGAGATCAGATTAGTACTCTAGCAGTAAGAAATCTGATAGGAGAGACAAGAACATAAATTAGAATGAGAATGAATAAGCATAAAAGAACATAACTAAGTAAAACAATCTATATTAAAATTAACATAGAGCCATAAGGTATAAACAGAAATTAAAGTCTGATTTTTATAAAATCATAGGTATAGCCAGAAGTTAACCAGTTTCCTTGCTGCTGTAATTGATTACTACTTGATGGCACAATTTTCCCTAAGTGTAAGCTTAGTGACCCTTCCCCTCTACTTATACAGATAACATTACTATTGTAAATCCCAAGATCTGGGATCCTAGAGATAACATTGCTGTCATAAATCCCAAGGACTTGTGGTTACGTAGTTAACATTGCTATTGTAAATCTTAAGTCTGGTCTTTAAAGGATTTTTCAGACTTTGCATCTCAGAGACCTACGGATGACAACGAGACCCATGGATAGGCATGGGAACAGGTCCAACAGCACTGGAAACAGGAAACCTCCCAGCTGAGAGGAGAATTTCTGCATCTCATCCCTATGACTTCATTCCCCTCCAATCAGCAGCCCCAATTCCCTTGTCCTTTTTGTCCACCAAACCATCTTTTAAAATCTTTTATTCCCGATTTTCAGGGAGATGAATTTCAGAAATGACTCCCATCTTCTCACCTGGTGCCTTGTGAAATAAAACTATCTCTGCTGCAACACCTGCTATCTCAGTATGTTGGCCTTCACTAGGTAGTGGGCAAGGAAGACAGCTGGGTTGTAATAGAAAGTGGGAGCTGTCAGGGGACTATGTTTGGGCTTTTTGTGGGTGCCACTAGCAAGCAGCCCCCAGAATCCAAAAGCACTTTGACTCAGCCAGCTGAAAAAAAAGGAAACCCAGTAGCAGCAGCAGAGCCAGCATGAAAAGAGGAACTTATACAGCAGTGGCAGGCAATTAGCAGTTTTCTTTTGTAGAACAAACTGAAATTTATAAGCAAATAGAACACACCTAAGAGATGTGTAAGTAGGTCTGTTCCTCACGAATGAGGAAGGACCCCTTATAAACATTTTCCCTTGAATTTATCCTCCAATTCCTAGCTTTGCTCCACCTACTTCTAATGTTTATGTATTTCTTAGCTCATGTTTATGTATTTCTTTCGCATAGGGTCATGATCAAGTCTACTCTATAGTATTCCCAACTAACTTCCCTTTGGAAAGTCTCAAAGATTTTAATAGGCCATTGATGGGATGCAGATTACCTTCTTTAAAAAGTTCCTATTAATCAAGCCTTTTGTAGGGAGTCTTAGGAGTTGAGCAGTCTCTGAGTGTCAGAACTTTCTGACTACCATCTTGGCTAGTTCTCTTTTATAGTAGCCCAGAATAGTCTGTCCATCTTCTGGCCCTGCTCAGGTCTAAGCTAAGGAAGTGCATTTCCTTTGTCTCAGCAATTGCCAAATTTTCTTTTCCTTCTTATTCTGTTCCCTACTTGTCTCTCCCAGGGGCTTGTCTAATTTTGTCCCCTTTAGGCACTTGATTGTCCTCACCAGCAGGGCTGACTTAGGCCTGTGCCCTCCCAGCACAGCTGCACAGTCCTTGTGGATAGTGGGCCATCTCTGCTGGTGGGATATTGTTGACCCACGATGCTTAGTGCTTGGCTTGTGGTGCAGAATAGTTCCTGGGAGTGGGAAAAGGGGAGGGAATCTCAAGAAACAGCAAGCTTCTGTTGGTGAGTGTTCTATGAGCACCTAGCATCCTTAGAGATCAATAGGCACTTGGAAGGGGCTGCCCCTCTGTCTGACCAACTCCGCTGCTGATCTGTTAGCCTCTTAGAGGCTCTGTGGCCCTTTGAGGGTCTTGGTGTTTGTAGAGGTCTCTCCCATTTGTATGGAGAATAGGGGCCTGTCTGGAAGAATACTCTTGAGAACTTTTGGTTTAGAATTTTGTTTTGAAAGGCTAATTTTCAGCCCGTTTGTTTATGTCTGATCTATTATGTCTATGTCTGGTACTGATTGTGTGTGCAGTAACCATTTGCTTTCCAGGTATCCTCCCACTTCAACCCTTCTTAGCTATAAAAATTACTTAAAGATCTAACTAGTTACCTGAACAGTCACACCAGCCAGTCCTCCTCTGGTTCCAGAACAGTGCAGGCCATCATGACCCTAGGCTGAAGAACAACAGATGGAACACATATGCATAGAAAGGTAGTGAAGAGTCTGCAGTGGCTCAGTGCCTGTGGCTCAAGCGGCTAAGGCGCCAGCCACATACACATGAGCTGGCAGGTTCAAATCCAGCCCCAGCCCGCCAAACAACAATGACGGCTGCAACCAAAAAATGGCCGGGCATTGGGGCAGGCACCTGTAATCCTAATTACTTGGGAGGCAGAGGCGGGAGAATCACCTGAGCCCAGGAGTTAGAGGTTGCTGTGACCTATGATGCTACAGCACTCAATCCAGGGTGACAGCTTGAGGCTCTGTCTCAAAACAAAGAAGAGTCCTGCAGCGGGAGATTAGATGACATATGGCTAAAAATAGTAACTTTGGGGGAGGATGTAAGAATCCTGAGTTCTCTCAAAGGAAGGCAGGCTTTGAGAACAATCTCCCAGTCTTCCTGGGATTCTGAATCTTGGTAATAAAGGACAACTTAATCCACAGGAATGGCTGGCTCTTGCTCCTGGTGCTGGGGCCCTGGTTACACCCTTAATGGTGCAGAGGGAAAGTGCCAGAAAGACCAGTGTGGGTCTGTGAAGATTTTTGTTCACATTCTTTAAAATTCTTCCCCTGGGCAACACAGAGCCGAGGAACCTTTCCTGGCAAGGCCCCTCTCTGGGTTGTTTGCTTACTCTGTGAAAACTGTCAGTTCTAGCACATTTGGCTTCTTCTCAGGCAGAGAGGATTAAATATTTAATTTGGGTCCATTCTTGAGATTGGGCATGCCTACAAAGCCCTGGGGACTTTGTATCAGGACCTTTTGACAAATGTTCAACAGCCAGTCCACAACATAGAGGACCAATGCAGGAGAGCCCACTGGGTGCCTCCTGAAGAATTGGCGTTTTTTGGGGGGGGGGGTTGTTACTTCTCCCCTACCCCATGACTCAGAAACTGTTAGTTTTTCTTTGAACACTGTGGAAATAAGAGCAGACGCCAATTTACCTTGTGTCCTAATGAATTGAACCTCAGTACCCTAGGTTCAGTTCCTGAGCAAGGAATGAGCTTGTTTTGCTATTTTTTATTAATTTAAAAATATAATACCTTAAAAATAAAATATCTTAGGTTATGTAGGTTGATTTTGCATGTCCTGGATGGATGGATGGATATATATATATATTTTACACAAGTAGTGTTCACTGTACTCATTTGGTAGGTTTTTGCCCGTCTCCTCCTTCTCCTTTCTCCCGGTCGGTTTCCACTGAGTTTTACTTCCCTCCGTGCACATGTGTGCTCATTGGTTAGTTCCGGTTTAATAGTGAGTACAGGTGGTGTTTGTTGTTTCATTCTTGAGATATTATACTTCACTTAGGAGAATGGTCTCCCATTCCATCCAGATTGTTGCAAAAAGCATTAATTCATCTTTTTATGGCTGAGTAGTACTCCACGGTATACATACGCCACATTTTATTAATCCATTCGTAAATTGATGGGCACTTTGCAATTGTGAATTGTGCTGCAATAAACATTTTAGTGCAGGTGTCTTCTTGGTGAAAATTCTTCTTTTCCTTTGGGTAGATACCCAGTAATGGGATTGTTGAATCAAATGATAGGTCTACTTTTAGTTCTTTGAGGGATCTCCATACTGTTTTGCACAGAGGTTGTACTAATTTGCAGTCTCACCAACAGTGCATAAGCATTCCTTTCCCTCTGCATCCATGCTAGCATCTACTGTTTTAGGACTCTTTAATAAAAGCCGTTCCAACTGAGGTAAGATGATAGATATCTCACTATGGCTTAATTTGCATTTCCCCGATGATTAGTAACACTGAGCATTTTTTCATATGTTTATTGGCCATTTGTCTTTCTTTTGAGAAGCTTCTTTTGTCTTTTGCCCACTTTTCATAAGGTTGTTTATTTTTTCTTCCTGATTTGCTTGAGTTCTTAGTGAATTTTGGATAGTAGCACTTCATTGGATGTGTACTTTGTTCTGGTTTGATTTTTGTGTAACTTGTGCCATTTGCTGGTTCTTTTTTCTTAGGTGTACAGCTTTTGATTTCCTAGATTCTGTGGGGACACGCAGGGCTTTTAGACATTTATATATAAATAGCCAGCTGAGAAGCTGAGACCTTAGAAAATACGGCTGGACAGAAAGGTGGGGTCATACCTGGTTTATGGCTAGTGAAGCTTTACTTTCTTTGTTTTTATCCTCTTTGCTGATCACTGAGTTTTGGCCAAAGGCAGCCAACTATTCAAACTGCTTAGAGCACATTGTTATCTAGCTAACAATTGCTTAGGTCAATAAAATAGGTAATTAAAAGATTGATAGTCTGAATAAAAAAATATTTAAAAGCTGGCAAATAAAAACTATAAGATCTGCTTCTGTCTGCATGTTGTATGTCTAAAAACCTACATGTTATATGATATTTCACTACCAAAATATGTAAAAGAGCTCTAATTAATTGGCTTAAAAGAAAATATATAATCACCTAATACAAATATTTTATCAGAAAAATTTAAAAAACTAACTCAAATACCTTTTAATCATGTGACTTCAGTAACCTTTGGCAAATCAAACTAATTTTTAAAATTGTTATTAAAGTGTAGACGTTTTAAGATCATAAGAATGCTGCCTCTGTAAAATTTTTAATACTTGTTGGGTTTGACTGTAGGAAGGAGTAGATCCTCCAGGCATCCTGTCCTCTCTCAGCTCTGCACCTGGTATGTAAATTACGGCCATGGACAGCCCCTGTTCTTTGTAGCAATATTGACTACATGTGAGTACTGGGAAAGACATTAGAGATGATTGTGTTGTAGGTTCTAAATTCTTTATAGTAATTTAAAATATTAATGTCATGTTATGTTAAGTTAAAGAGGATAATCATAAATATCTGAGTCATTTATAAAATACTAAAATGTTAAGTATAAATTTAAGTTTATATACTTTTACATCTTATTTCTAAATAATATAAAAACTAAATATCTATTTAGGAAGGCTAATAAAAGTGGGGATTATCACAGTTCAAGGTTACTTTAACTTTCTAGATTTTTCTGAGAGGTTACTTTAACTTTCTGAGATTTTTCTGAGATATATATTATGATTAACATATATAGTTAAAACTACTAGATAGAAGAAAGACAGATTCAGTTTGTTTCCTTATCAGCTTGTCTTTCAGTTGATCTATATTGGGTTTTATGATTATTTGAAAAACTAAGTCTCCTCTCTATCAAAGAATAAGAGCTTTTTTAACTCCTAATTATCAGTTTGGCTAAGTGAATGACTGTAATTTTATGATAATCTATGATTCTGTTCTGCAAAAAAAGTGTTCTATGAAATTCATGATTACTTACTTCTTAACTTTTCAGTAATGTTAAAGTCACTAAAAAATAAGAATTCAAACCAACACATGTGATTCTTTATATAAAGGGTACCAAAGAATAAGATATGTATTTAACAAGAAAAATTATAAAAGAGGCATGAATTGTGATCATCTTAAAAATATACACATGTATGTGTAATTTTCTCTAATTCAGAGGTTATTTAAAGGTAAATTCAAAAATTTAGAAATAAAATAAAAACAAGATAGAAAATAACTAGTGAGTAAGAGAAAGAATTATAAAAAAGGCTATGAACATAGAAACATATTTTTGGTAAGAAAGGTTAAACAGAAAGAAGAATAATACTGTATTTAAAAAGACATTGTAAAACTTTTTTCTTAAAATACAATAACTAGTTATTTAGGAAAAGGGAAATTTATGAAAAAGTAGAAAACTTAAGTATGTTTTAGATGGTCTGTGCAAGTCAAGGTAAAGTTCATAGAAGGGAATTTATGAAGGAATTTTATATGTGACCCAGTTATTTAAAAATATTTTAGTTATAGTAACAACAAAGTTTTTTTTAAATTATTACTTTGCTATAACCTGTTTCCTTTTTAAAAAATATTTTTTTTTGAGGCAAAATCTCAAGCTGTCACCCTGGGTAGAGTGCTGTGGTGTCATAGCTTACAGCAACCTTCAACTCTTGGGCTCAAGTGATCCTCCTGCCTCAGTTTTTCTATTTTTATTGCATGTGTGTATTGATTGATTGATTGATTGATTTTTATGGGGGTTTTTTTTTTGGCCAGGGCTGGGTTTGAACCCACCACCTCTGACATATGGGGCTGGTGCACTACCCCTTTGAGCCACAGGAGCCACCCTATTTATTTATTTTTTGAGACAGAGTCTCACTACATTGCCCTTGGTACAGTGCTGTGGCATCACAGCTCACAGCAACCTCAAACTCTTGGGCTTAAGTGATTCTCTTGCCTCAGCCTCCCAAGTAGCGAGGACTACAGGCATCTGCCGCAACCCCTGGCTATTTTTGTTGTTGTTGTTGTTGTTGTGTTGCAGGAAGACGAGGCCCAATGGAGAGAAAGAGCACCCAAACACCACATTTATAAGAGGAAGGGCTTTAATCACCAGCTGGGAGCTTAGGGCATAGAATTCCAAATGGCCGCGCTCCCTGACTACCTTGGTCTTTCCCTTTTTATTGACAATCAAAAAGTTCCACCCCCCAGGTACCCTTCTCATTGGCCAGTTTAAATCAAGCAGGAGATACTATTCCCGCCCCTACAGAACTACAGGATTTCACAGAACTTGAAAATTTCCAAGTTTCAGGAAGTTACGTTTACAAATTCCTAAGAGCTGAGTCATGGTGGAGAGGATCCTGAAGGTATATCCTTGTGGTCTCCTTGAGAAGACCTGTTCTCCTAGATCTCACCCTTCTCAGGTATCCTCTCTCATTCATAGTTGTTATTGTTGTTTGGCAGGCCTGGGCCGGGTTCAAACCTGCCAGCCCTGGTGTATGTGGCTGGTGCTCTAGCTGCTGAGCTATAGGCACCAAGCCAGCTTTTCTATTTTTAGTATAGATGGGGGGCTGGGAGGCCGGGGGTGGCGTAAGGGGTGAAGTGTCTCCCTTTTTGCTCAGGCTGGTCTCAAACTTTGGAGTTCAAGTGATTCACCCACCTTGGCCTCCTGGAGTACTAGGATTATAGGCATGAGCCTTCTGGCCTAAAAAAATCCTTAAAAGGTCAATTCCTTCTATGTCTTAACGATTTCAGCTTTTTTTTTTTTTCTCCCTTTAAAAAGGCTGTGATGGTAACTTTCACATCAACTTCTCATTCACGCCTGTAATTTTTTTCCTTCTGGTTCTAAGTCTGTTGTTAAGGTCGGATTTTAAAACGTTTTGTCTTAGACAGTTTAAGAGAAGAAAAAAAGTAATTGCATAGCAGAAGGTTATTCTTTATCTTTTGAGTAACTGGCCTAAAAGAAACAAAGATTTTATGGTATATCAAGATCATCCCTTATTAGGGTTATGACTAACTAGAAAAACTACATAAGGATTAAGGTTTATACCCATATAACTTCCTGTATCACCTTTAAAGTGATACTATCACTCTTGGTTAAATAAATGACCATTATCGTGTAATGGCTTGTGACTCTGTTTGAACAAAAGTTTTAAACTTGTCATATTTGACAAACTTTCCAAGGAAAAATTCTTAATTCAGCTATTTTAACCTGAAACTAGTATTTAATAATAGAACTACTAAAAGTTCAAGAGAAACTTATTAGGTTTACTTGGCGTGATAAACTATAAAGAAACATTGTTGAGTATGAAATTGTGTTTAACTTTCTTTGGGTAATATTTGTATAAATATGTTATAAATATCTATTATAATAAATATTGTATGAGATTTCTAAAACTCTGGTGTCTTGGAATATGTTATCAGTAATAATTATATTTATTATGTTTAATTGTTGGATGCCACAAAAATAACCAACTTTCTTTATCAAATATTTCTCATGGCTATTCTAAGACATCTATCATTCACAGACAATTATTATTTCACTTAGGTTCTTATCAAAAAGTGATTTTATTATTTTGATTTTTTTTATTCCAAAGTATCATCTATGAAACAAAAAGTGATTTTTTTCTTTTTTTTGAGACAGAGCCTCAAGCTGTTGCCCTGGGTAGAGTGCCATGGCATCACAGCTCACAGAAACCTCCAACTCCTGGGCTCAAGCGATTCTCTTGCCTCCTCTTCCCAAGTAGCTGGGACTACAGGCGCCTGCCACAACGCCTGGCAGTCATTGTTGTTTGGCGGGCCCAGGCTGGATTTGAACCTGCCAGCTCAGGTCGTATGTGTCTGGCTCCTTAACCGCTTGAGCCACAGGCACTGAGCCATGAAAAGTGATTTTTAAACTGGCTACAGACCAAAGTTTGTTTCTTCAAGGAAAGTCATGGAAAAGACTGACACATTCTCTTGAATACAGGTTTCTGATAACTTTGGAGATTATATACCATTGGACTAAAACAAAACAAATCTTTTGGATTTTGATTAAAAAGTGGATGTGTGGTGGCACCCGTAGCTCACTGGGTAGCATACACCAAGGATGGTGAGTTCGAACCCGGCCCAGGCCAGCTAAAACAACAATGACAACTGCAATAACAACAAATAGCCAGGCGTTGTGGTGGGCACCTGTAGTCCCAGCTACTTGGGAGGTTGAGGCAAGAAAATTGCTTAAGCCCTAGAGTTTGAGGTTGCCGTGACCTGTGATGTCACAGCACTCTACGTAGGCTGACATAGTGAGACTCTGTCTCTGAATAAATAAATAAATAAATAAATAAATAGTGGATATTGACACTATTGCCTGCTAACTTAACCTTAAACAGAACAGAAATTATTAAAATAATTACATGGGACTGGACTAATCTTTTGTGAGGTTTTGCTTGAAATATTGCTTGCTGATTCTTTTTGTGTTTTATTTTACAGAAGTCAAGAAAACACTTTTCCTCTTTTAAGCTGTTTATAGCTTACAATAAAGTATATTTGTAAGCCAAATTAGAAGCATGTATTTTTTTCTCTACTTGACTTCTCCAGAATTTGAAAACTATTTGTAATTAGCCTTAATTTACAGCAATGTACTTATTTGCATAAGTTCAATAAGAATCTTTTCTGTAACAGGACACAATGAAAGACACTGGTTATTTTACCAAGGCTTTGACTGGAATGGCATATTTTCAGAGGTGCCCAGACTATCTTAAGGAACTAACATTGACTTCTTTAAGGCTGATAAAAGTCCTTTAGAGAAACTGGCCGGTACCTCTTCCATAACATTTCCTGATCTGTTGGAAGTAAAGAACCCCACTTTCTGACAGGGCCAAGAACCCCAAATTACTTTGGACCCTCAAGAAATGAAGAATTTACCCAATGCCTACAAGTATGTAATGGCACAGGTAAATCTTTGGCTTGACTTGCAGGCTCTCAAGTCTAACCTGAGATTCCTTATGAAAAAGTTCCAGCAAAGCTAATTAAGAAGAAGAGAAAGCCTGTGTGGCCAATTAATTATTTTTACTGCATTTATGGAAATAATCAGGCCAATTTAAGGAGACTAAAGTTTATTTTTTGCAAGTAAATTGATTTTACTATAATTGTCTTTAATAAAAATAAAAAATGGGAGACATAAAAAATATGGTTTAGAAAGAAAAAAGTATAGTCCACCTGTTAATTAGATGCTAATCTCGTCCACTGTGTTTGAGTTTTGTTATTTGTCTACAATTTGGACTGAATCCTAAATTCTTGTTTTTATATAAATGATAAACGCATAGATCATGTATACATTAATGCATTTATGGGGTACAATGTGCTGATTTCATATAGAATTAGGTGTGTTTACATCACACTGGTTAATATATACCTCAACTCATTTACTTAATTGTGTTGAGACATTTATACTCTATACTTAATAGATCCGAATTGTACCCTTGAATCCTAAATTCTTGAGTGGCTACAAGTCACCAGATAATGTTTACAAGTATTTTACATTTTTTTCTGACTTTAACTTAATTAAATCACCACTATCTTTTCCTGAGACCCTGTAAGCATAGTTTGGGACATATAAACTCCAGGTAAAAAAGTAAAACTATGCCACATTGCCCCTGCCTATTTCCACTTTAACTAAAGATACTTTGAGTTTAACATCAAGACATTTCAGCTGAATGCCATCCATACTCTAAAAAGACTACCTTATGAACTGTTCTAAATATTAACTCTTAATTTTCTTCTGTTTAAAAATTTGTCTGCAATGCCAACTCATGGAAAGATATACAGCTGGTTTAACTAACTGATCTGTTCAAAAAGATATAGGATGATACACTTAAATTTGCTGTAATTTAGTTTCTTTCCACTCATTAGCCCAAAGATAACAGGTTGGCTCTTAACACATAAAACAATTTAATTTCAAAGTAGGGACTGAAAGAAATTAGAAATACATTAACCCAAACATATTTTTTTGATACCTATTGCAATGGATTCCACAGAAGTAACACTGCAAAGCTGACTTTTGTGTGTGGTTGGGGGCAAATTTACATCTGTAGAAAATCTCCATTAATGCAGTCAGATCTTTCTGTATTGAGTTAGAAAAGATTAGCTGAGAGCCTCAAATCCCTTCCCGTAGACATAAAAGAGGGTTGCCAGGAGGGTATCAGGACACATAGTGGCAAAGTCTTTTGGAACAATGCCTCCTAACTATAGATTTTGCACCAATAGGGATACAATTAGAAATTTGTCTGCCAGTCTGGGGTTAAATGCAGAGGAGACAGCAAAAAGCTTTAGGGCCAAACAGAAGTCCCTTAACTACTTGGCACAGGTACTTCTCAACAACCAGGTAGCCCTGGATTTCCTGTTGGCTAAACAAGAGGGAGTTTGTGCAGTGTTAAATACCACCTGCTATACCTATGTAAGTACCTCAGAAGATATTGAAGCTTAAATAGAAAAGATCTTAACAAGCTACCGGACTACAGTTTGTTCATACTAGTGACCCTATGATTGACTGTTTCTCAGGACTATTCACCTGGATCAACCAAGATTTCAGATCAGTTCTACAAGGCCTTTCAATGTTGGGCCTTTTTTCCCTTCTGTTAGGGTTCCTTATTTACTTTACCATCTGCTGCTCCCTTATGCATTGTGCTAAAGAAATGGAGCACAAAGGTCTTGTCATGCACAACTTGGGCCATCAGCCAGGCATCTGTGAATACCCAAAGATAGCTGCAAAGTGGAATTATTCCTCTCACCCCATGTCCAACTCCAAACAAATCCTCGTCAGCAGGAAGAAGCCAGAATGGTAATCACTCCCTTTCCACCCCTCCAGCCCACACCTCAGGGATGAGACATAATTGAAAGCAGTGGAGAAATGAAACCATCTACATTAAAATAGTATGGAGACACAAATATAAGTAGTAATCAAAGTCTGATTTTTATAAAACCATAGGTATAGCCAGAAGTTAATCAGCCACTGTTTCCTAACTTCCTTGTTGCTGTAAGTGATTACTGCTTGATGATGCAATCCTCCCCAGAAGGGGCAAGTTTAGTGACTCCTCCCCACTACTTCTATAGATAACATTGCTGTTATAAATCCTAAGACCTGGGATCCGAGCAATAACATTGCTGTCATAAATTCCAAGGACTGGTTGGGCACCCATAGTTCAGTGGTTAGGGCACCAGCCACATGCTTTGGGGCTGGTGGGTTCAAATCCGCCCTGGGCCTTCTAAACAAACAAACAAAAAAAGTCAGGCATTGTGGTGGGCGCCTGTAGTCTCAGCTGCTAGGGAAGCTGAGGCAAGAGAATTGCTTGAGCCCAAGAGTTTGAGGTTGCTGTGAGCTATGACACTACGGCCCTCTACCGAGGGTGACAAAGTGAGACTCAGTCTCAATAAAAAATAAATAAATAAATAAATCCTAAGGACTTACTGTTACATAGTTAACAGTGCTATTATGTATAAATCTTAAGACTATTTAAAGGGTTTTTCAAACTCTGCATCCCAGAGACCTACTGATGACAATCAGATCCTTGGATCGGCCTGGGGACAGATCCAACAGCACTGGAACCCACTACTCAGGAAACCTCCCAACCAAGATGAGAATTTCTGCATCCCAACCCAATGAGTTCACCCCCCTCCAATCAGTAGACCTAATTCCCTGGCTCTTTTTACCCACCAAACCATCTTTAAAAATTCTTTATCCCAAATTCTTGGGCAGATGGACTTGAGAAATTATTCCCATCTCCTCCAGGGCCCTTGTGAAATAAAACTTTCTCTAGTGTGACATCTGCTGTCTCGGTATACAGGTCTCCACTGGGCAGTGGGCAAGGGACCCAGCTATTCTGAAAAATAAGCATCTTTTTGCACTTCTGTGGGGACAGATAAAAGTTTTTGGGCTTTCTTATCTATGACCTTGAACATGAGATGAAATAAACTGTCTGGAGCCTTTTGTCCATACCCGCTGTGGGCATGTGGGACAAACTAGCAGGTGCCTTGTGTTTTTAGATAACCATAACTATGTACAATGATGCTTGTGTAACTGCTGTTTGGCGTGTTGCCACTCTTGTTCACTTGGATATAAAGGAGAAGGGAATTTGTTGCTTAGCGGGACCTGCGGCACTGGCTCCCTACCACCGCCGTGAACTGAATAAAGAGCATATCGTACCTGTCTTCTGTGCCTATGTCTTTCTCCTGCGCTTCTGAAGTGCACCACTTGTACAACACCCTATTAATGCTCCCATTCTTGGGAATTGGTGCTCATTAATCTGATGGAGAATATTTTTCTTGTCTTCTTAGAGGTATAGATCACTCTCTAGTTGTTCTCAGCAGTTTATGTAGAAATAGCATTTTTTTTTTGCCAATAATCATACAAGCTCCACCCTGATGGCTGTCAGGGCATCTAAGACAGGTGGTTTTAAAATACACCAGCAACTAGGCTGTTGATGTCTAACTGAAGTGCTCCCAAGGCTTGCATAGTGTTGTTTACTACCATGGAAAGATTCAAAACTGTCTTTTAAATCTCTTGAGTTTCACATGCCAAGAAAAAAGTCCTGAGCATGAAAAAGAATTTAGAATTGTGATATACAAGTGGATGTTTTTATAATATCACAACAGTACCTTTCTGTGGTACCACCTCATGAACGAAATAGCTCAAGTTGTAATTTGGCTGGCATTTAAAGTACCTGATAACAAAGGGTGTCAGATAATCAAGTCCCTACCACTTTGATAATCTATGTAAAAAACACTTCATATTTTATCACCACACGTAACAAAAAGACCAGTGTTCTTTATAGATAGGGACAGGTTGGAAGCTTTGACCCCCCCGTCTAAAGTTTCTTGTGCCTCCTCTTCCTCAGTGGCACTTCTACATCTCCAATGTCCAGGAGTCCCTGCCAGTCTGTGGGAATAAAGAGATTGTGAAATACTTGATGTAAAATACCTTTGCTATGGTTCTGGCAGTGATGGGGCTTGCTTTTGTCAACTAACCAAGTCAGTGCAGTTGTTTTGTCTATCCATATGTAATCTTTAATTTTTGGCAACTCAAAAAGGAGAGCAAGTGAGTTAGCCCAAGTTTTAGAGGCCTGATTTGTGAGCCATTTATAACATCGACATCATGTGGGTTAATAGCAGCATCATGTACGTGGTGTACGGATGACATCTGTGGAACCAAACCGTAAAGTTTGATTGTAATTGCCCAAACATGTTACTCAGAAAAAGATAAAATTTCTTTCCAGTAACTTAACCTGAGCAAAAGATAGTTTTTAAACTTCCACACAGGTTTTCCTGTGTACAGCTGACTCACCAACAGGTGAAACAGCACAATTTTTTTTCTCTGTTTGACTGTCACATCTGGCCATACATTCATCTTCTGGACTGGTTCCCCCCAGGTGCTCATATTAACAGAAACAAAAATGAGATCAGGTTCCATCGCATCATTTAGATGTTGGCATAACTGGCAATTATACTGAGTAGTTAGTGTGGCCAGGCTTTAAAATCCGGTGCAAAAAGGTTCCAGGTTTATGTTTGACCTGCTGGAAAATAGTAATGATTAATAAAAGCAATTTCATAAGGGCTTAGTCCATGTCTCCTATTTGGAGTATTCTGGATTTTTATAAGGGTCAAAAGTAATGCTTCTGGCCATCTAAGGCCAGTGTCTTGATGGATTTTTTTCAAAGTCTTTTTATTTCTGGATTTTTATGTTCCACTTGCCCTGAGGATTGATGATACGGAGTACAAAATTTTAATGAGTACTTCAGAGACTTTGTAAGCAAGTAATTTATTTCTGCTATAAAATGAGCCCCTTGATCTGACTCAATCCAGAAAGGAATAACAAAACAAGGAATAATCTTTAAACTCAGTTACTAAAATTTTTTTCTTTATACACACACACACACACACACAAAAAAAAAAATACACACACACACACACACACAAATACACACACACACACACACACACATATATATATATTTTTTTTTTTTGGTAGAGACAGAGTCTCACTTTCTCACCCTCGATAAGTGCTGTGGCATCACACTGCTCACAGCAACCTCCAACTCCTGGGCTTAAGGCGATTCTCTTGCCTCAGCCTCCTGAGTAGCTGGGACTACAGGCCACAACGCCCAGTTATATTTTTGTTGCAATTTGGCTGGGGCTGCGTTTGAACCCACCACCCTCAGTATATGGGGCTGGTGCCCTACCGACTGAGCCACAGGTGCCACCCTCAAATTATTTTTTTAACCATTATCATACCATAAGCACACCTAGTTGGGTAGCACTCAGTCTATGTGCTAATTATGTAAACAATAACTAAACAGTGACAACAGGATAAAGCTGGAGAGAAACCTATAAAATTAATCTGAGCCAATGACCCAAGAAGTTGCTTAAAAACTTGCATAGGAATTCTGGGTAGCAGATTTCCAAACATTAAGTGGTTGGCTCAAGAAATTTAAACTGTTAAATTTAAGACTTTCAGAAAGTCTTGTGTGGTGAATCCAGTGACGTTCCAGCAGGAGTTGTGGAAGGGTTCATCAAAAAGTACCTGGAATTTGCCAGAGGCTTCAAAGATGATGACATCTTCAATGTTGATGAGTGTGGACTCTTTTTCAAGGTGATGCCTGATGCGAGGCTCATCATGAAGTGTGAAAATTGTAAGAGTGGAAAACTTTCTTAAAAAATGTTTCACAATTCTGCTTCACCGTAGCTCAGCTAGGAAGAAACTAAAGACCTTGGTGATTGGTAAATCAAAACCACATGCATTAAAGAACCTGAAGCCTAAAGACCCCTGTCACTTTGAGATCAAAGAAATGTGCATGGATGTGCCCTATTTGAGGAGTGGGTTAGGGGTATTGACTAAGAAATAAAGAAGAAGAAAGGGTCTATTCTACTTATAGTAGACAATAGTCTTGGCCACCCACAAGTGAATCATCTTATAAACATGACACTGAAATTTCTACTTCCAAATACAACCTCAGAAATCCAACCTCTTGACCAAGGTGTCATCAAAGCACTTAAAATGCACTACCAAGCTCAGCCCCTGCAGTGGGTCATCATAAAACACAAACCTGTGGTCTCTGTGGAAACAACTTCATTCATGCATCAGTTAACACTCTGGATCAGTTCTGATTGGAATAAAGTTCAGCCAGAAACAATACAGAAGTAGTGTTTCAAGGAATTTGGATTTATCACAACCCAAGAGCACATTGTTTTGGCCCCAACAGCCAATTCATCTTCCATGGCAGAATTTGAAGGAGTAGGTTTTGAAGGTTTTGTTGCAATGGACGATGAGGTGGCAACCTGTAATGAACTTGACTCAGAAGCAATTTTCCAAGTGATAGTGAATGAAGTACAGACCAGTGTAAAAGTGCACAAAGCAGCTGATGAAGTGGAAGAAGCAAGCAAGGATGACACAGAAATTGTGGAGATTCCAAAAGGAGAGGATCTCAGGCATCTGATCCCTTAACTTACCAGTCAGTCTCACAGTTTTCCTCTCTCTGTGGGCTCTGATTGAATAGATGATAATGATTTTTCTTCTTTTTCAGTTGAAAATTTATGAGACAAAGGCTTAGGTGAATGGAGTAACTAGTCTTGTAAAGTGACTCTGGAATTGGTATACTTTTTGGTACTTTGTAATATGACTGTTCCTAAGGTCTCATTCTCTCTCCCAACAGCATTATTGTTGCTGTTGTTGTTCTTTCCTTTAATGTTGTCTTTCTGTGTCATTTTGTCATGAAGAGGGTTACCATAGGACAGAATATGAGCCTCATCCCTGCAAGCCCGCTGTTCCAGCTGGCCCTGCAGATTAGCCAGCTACATGGTTCTGACTGGACTGAAGTTTATTAAGACAAATTTTGCTGCAGGTCCCTTCCCAAACTGTCTGAGGTTCCCCTATTGTCTTGTTACATGTTCCCAAACTGTCTAATGAGCACACTCTTTGTACTGAATGTGTCAAGCTCCAGGGGAGTCACTGTCTTAAGAGAACCTATCTTCTTTGTATAACTTGTCTATTTCTGAGAGTGAATTCTCGGGCACTTTGGAAACTGCCTTCTTTGTGCCTCCTCCAGACCAAACCTGAAAAATTACTATCTAGGCTTTTTATGAAGAGGCATTGAACGTTGTCACTTTTAGAATAAATATACCACAGAGAATTCTAATTTTTAATGGTCAAAAGATGGACCCTTTAGATTAAAAGACTTCTAAATTAAAGAAAAATTTAGAGGGGGCAGAGACAAGATGGCTGAATGAAGCCAGCTTTCCACAGAGGCTCCCGTCCAGAAAGAGAGTTAAAAGACAGAAATTTAGCAAGTAACCTGGTGGACTAGAGCTGCGCCACAAAAGAAAGTTGAAGAACGCACATCAACCCTGCTGATGTGAGCTGCAACCACAAGGATACAAACAAAAGGTACAAAATCCATCACCAAGCAAACGGGAGTCCCCTCTCCCAAGAGAACGGCTCAGAGTACCCCATAAACAAACAAGCAGAGTTAAAAAGCCCTCCCATTATATTTCACGGGAGAAACCCTCTAAAAGCTGGAGCTACCTCCCCTACTAGGGTGCCATGGTGCTCTCCTGCCAGGCATAAAACTGTGTAAAAGTGTATATATTCTCTACCTGCAATTCTGAACTCCCAGCACTCCCTTCCACTCTCACTCTGAGGTCTGGAGGCCTGTCCCTCAGGAATCCAGATTCTTGAGTGTTTTCTCGAGAGGTGTAGACAGGGCATGGACTGTTGCTGGTCAGTGCTAATTCTGTGGCATGGGAGTGAGGAGAGGACGGTCGGCTGACAGGTAACCACACAAGGAGCCCAGGTGCCCAGAGACACAGAGCAACAACCATTGCAGCTGTTTTTGGCAACAATATGGCTCACCACTGAATATTCCGGACTCACACCCCCTGTCTCTCTGGGCAACCAAAGGCGGCCAGGCCTCTTCTCAGGTGGCAACCACCAGTGGAACAGATCTGGGACGGAAACTCAGGCCCTGTGAATAAAGGGTTTGCCTGAGGTGGTACCAGCCTGGGTGGAGTGTGGGGAATAGGAAATGCACACATAATGCCTGCAGACTACCAGTATGGGGCTGACTGAGAGGACAGATTTACCTAGCCTAAGATGCACCCGGACCTCAGTAGATAATCAGCCTAGACAAAGGAGGGCAGGAGGCTAGAACTGACAGCTAATGTGAATACAAACTACTGGGCAGCAGCAAAGACAGGGCCTGAGGTGCAGGTTCTGTGAACTCAAAATACCTTCTCTTCTGCAGAGGAATTTAGCTGGGACAGAAACAAATTCTGCAAAGTTGTGCTGTTCTGTCACTAACATCAATCAGGGGTGAGGCTGGAACTGAGTAAACAGCCCCAGACTCCACCAAGTGACCAAGGTTGTCAGGACTCACCTCGCCCTGCTGGATAGTGGCAGAGAGCAGCAGCCTGGCTAAGGAAACATAAACCTTCTTGTGATTCAGGTAGGTACAAACCCTTGGAGTATTTGCTCATTAAAGGCAACTGAGTCACAGCTCTGCTGGCTTATCAGTGACTGGGTGTGACAGGGGTGCAAGGTGGGGAAGGAGGCATCAACCTTCCCAGACTAATCTATTTGCTGGGTGGGTCCTCTTGACCTCACAGAGCATGAGGGCAAGTCACATTTGAGTTGTCAGAAGACCCCTGCGATCTAGTTGCCAGACACTTTTTAAACTCTCCCACCTGAGATGGGTGGTGACTAAGACAATTGATTTGCAACTTTTGAACTGAGCCAACTGCCTGAGGACTATCCAAGTGGTGTGATTGTCTGCGGTTGTAGAAAGGTTTGATTTTCCTTTGACTATTGTTGCCTGTGGATGGCGGGGTGACATAATTGCTGGTATTTCTCCCCAGCTGAGACTTCAACCCAGAGTAACTGTTTCACTAGGGTCGGACAGAGACCAGGTGAAAACAAGAGAACCCACATAGCCCCAGCTCAACAAGCAAGGCTCCATTTCTCAGGCCCTAGCACTGTACGTGTCCTTGGCAAAGCTCCAGTGAAAAAGGTACAGACATCAGTTCCAGCTTTGGGGCAAATGGCTGGTTAATCACTACCCTTGGAGACCTGAACCCAACTTTTCTTTATCCACTTATCTAGTCATATGGTGTAAAATAATCAAGGGGCAAAATCAATGGAAAAACACTGGTAACATGAATAAACAGAGTAGAACAAACCCTCCAAGGAAAGATATGGCAGATGTAACTGAAAATCTCATTCATAAACAGATGGCCAACATGTCAGAAATATAATTCAGAATTTGCATTGCAAACAACATTAACAGAATATAGGAAAAGTTCAAATTAGAAATTCAAGGAGCAATTCAAAAGTTGGAATTAGAAATTTGGAGAGAAATTCAAAAGTTGTCTTAAGAATTCAACTAATTTAAAGACAAAACCACCAAAGATTTTGACACATTGTGATAAGAATTTGCAGCCGTCAAAGATCTGAAAAATACAGTAGAATCTCGCAGTAACAGAGTGGAGGAAGCACAAGAAAGGATTTCTGACATTGAAGACAAAGCTTTTGAATGCTCCCAAACTCTCAAAGGGGAAGAGAAATGGAGGGCAAAAACAAATCATTCTCTCAGAGGGCTCTGAGATAATTCGAAGAAGACTAATATCAGCCTCACTGGAATCCTGGAAAGTGATGAAGTGGCTTTCAAAGGCACAGAGGCTGTTCTCCACGAAATTATGAAACAGAATTTTCCAGACATGCCAAGAGATTCTGAAATTCAAATAGCAGACAGTTTCACAACCCCAGCACAACTCAAACTGAATAAGACATCACCCAGGCATATCATAATTAACTTCACTGAAGTTAATAAGAAGGAGAAAATTTTGAAAGCAGTCGGATATAAGAAATCCATTACCTACAAAAGACAGAATATTAGAATGACTGCAGATCTCTCTGCTGAACCTTTTCAAGCCAGAAGAGGGTGGTCATCAACATTTAATCTTCTAAAGCAAAATAACTTTCAACCCTAGATTCTGAATCCAGTTAAACTGAGTTTCATTTATGATGGAGAAATTAAATACTTTAATGACATTTATATGTTGAAGAAATTTGCCATAACCAAACTACCTCTTCAGGATATTCTCAGACCTATCCTCCATAATGACCAGCCCAATCTTCTACCACAAAAGTAATCTCACTCAGAAACTTCATCAAACTTCAAATTCACAGTGGCAAAAGGATTAAAAATGTCCAGTGGAATTTTGAAAAACTCAACACTCAAAATTTTACCAGACTTATCAATATTCTCCATTAACGTGAACAGCTTAAACTGTCCTCTAAGGAGGCACAGGTTAGCTGACTGGATACAAAACCTCAGGCCAGATATTTGCTGCATACAGAGTCACATCACACCTTAAAAGATAAATATAGATTCAGGGTGAAAGCATGGTCATCCATATTGAAGGCAAATGGTAATCAGAAAAAAACAGGTGTTCCAATTCTATTTGCAGATATAATAGGCTTTAACCCCAAAAAAGGAAGGATAAGAATGGTCACTTCATATTTGTTAAGGGTACTACTCAATATGATGAGATATCAATTATTAATATCTATGCACCCAAACAGAATGCACCTCAATTTATAAGAGAAACTCTAATAAACATTAGCAACTTGATTTCCTCCAACGCCATAATAGTTGGAAATTTCAAAACAACTTTGGCAGGGTTTGATTGATTCTCCAATAAGAAGCAGAGCAAATAAAAAAAAAAAAAGAAGCTGAGAAAAGAAATTTTAGATTTAAATCTAACCATCCAACATTTAGATTTAGCAGACATCTACAGAACATTTCATCCCAACAAAACTGAATACACATACTTCGCATCAGCCCTCAGAACATACTCCAAAATTGACCACATCTTAGGTCACAGGTCTCAACTCAGTAAATTTAAAGGAATCAAAATTATTCTTTGCATCTTCTCGGACCACCATGGAATAAAAGTTGAACTCCACAACAACAGAAATCTGCATACTCATACAAAAACTTGGAAGTTAAATAACCTAATGCTGAATGATAGCTGGGTCAGAGAGGAGATTAAGAAAGAAATTGCCAAATTTTTTGAACAAAATGACAATGAAGAAATGAATTATCACAACCTGTGGAAAATGGCAAATGGAGTCCTAAGAGGAAAATTTATAGCACTGCAAGAATTCCTCAAGAGAATGGAAAAAGAATCAGTTAACAACCTAATGGAACATCTCAAGCAACTGGAAAAGGAAGAACATTCCAACCTGAAATCCAGTAGAAGAAAAGAAATAACAAATATTAGAGCAGAATTAAATGACATTAAATACAAAATAATTATACAACAGATCAATAAATCAAATAGTTGTTTTTTTGAAAAGGTCAATAAAATTAATAAACCTTTGGCTAAACTAACCCGGAAAAAAAGAGTAAAATCTCTAATCTCATCAATCATAAAAGACAGAGATGAAATAAGAACAGACTCCCCAGAAATTCAAAAACACTCAATGAATATTACAAGAAAATGTATTCTCAGAAATATGAAAATATGAAGGAAATGGACCAATACTTAAAAGCACATCACCTTCCAAGACTTAGCCAGAATCAAGTGCAAATGTTGAACAGGCCAATATCAAGTTCTGAAATAGCATCAATCATACAAAATCGCCCTAAAAAGAAAAGCCCAGGAGCAGATATTTTCACGTCAGGATTCTACCAAACCTTTAAAGAGCAATTAGTACCTATATTACTCAACCTGTTCCAAAATGTAGAAAATGAAGGACTACCCAACACATTCTATGAAGCAAAGATTACCCTGATCCCCAAACCAAGAAAAGACCCAACAAGACCAATATCACTAATGAATATAGATGCAAAAATATTCAACAATATTCCTAACAAACAGAATCCAGCACCACATCAAACAAATTATACACCTTGACCAAGTCAGTTTTATCCCAGGGTCTCAAGACTGGTTCAATATATGTAAATCTATAAGTATAATTCAGCACATAAAAAAATTAAAAACTAAAGACCATATAATTCTCTCAATTGATGCAGAAAAAGCTTTTGATAATGTCCAGCATCCCTTCATCATCAGAACCCTTAAAAAAATTGGTATAGAAGAGACATTTCTTAAACTGATTGAGGCCATCTGCAGCAAATCCACAGTCAATATCGTATTAAGTGGAGTTAAATAGAAATCATTTTCACTCAGATAAGGAACCAGACAGGCCTGCCCATTGTCTCCACTGCTCTTTAACATTGTAAAGGAAGTTTAAGCTATTGCAATTAGGAAAGAAAAGGTGATCAAGGATATCCATATTGGGTCAAAAGACATCAAACTTTCACTCTTCGCAGATGATATGATTGTATATTGGGAAAACATGAGGGATTCTATTAAAAAACTCTTAGAAGTGATCAAGGAATACAGCAGCATCTCAAATTACAAAATCAACATTCAAAAATCGATAGACTCTATATATACCAAAAATAGTCAAGTTGAAAAAACAGTTAAGGACTCTATTCCATTCATAGTTGTGACAAAGAAGATGAAATATTTGGAAGTTTATCTAACAAAGAACTTGAAAGATCTCTATAAAGAGAACTATGAAACTCTAAGCAAAGAAATAGCGAAAAATGTTAACAAATAAAAAAACATACCCTGGTCATGGCTAGGAAGAATCAACATTATTAAAATGTCCATACTACCCAAAACAATATATAATTTTAATGCAATCCTTATTAAAGCTCCACTGTCATACTTTAAAGATCTTTAAAAAATACTTCATTTTATATGGAATCAGAAAAATCCTTTAATAGTCAAGATATTACTCAGAAATTAAAACAAAGCAGGTGGAATTACAGTACCAGACCTGAGACTATAGTATACATCCATAGTGATCCAAACAGCATCTTACTGGCACAAAAACAGAGAAGTAGATGTCTGGAACAGAATAGAGATCCAAAAGAAGACTCCATCTTCTTACCATTATTTGATCTTTGATAAGACAATTAAAAACATTCAGTGGGAAAAGATTCCCTATTTAACAAATGGTGCTGGGTGAACT